>MJUU01045412.1:50395-68340 GCA_002080025.1 Modiolus philippinarum
GAGTAAGGTTGATGTGAAAAATTACTTAAAACAAATTATGTGTGACCAATTTATTCAAAAATGGTACAGTGACATGCAAAATTCATCCAGAGGAGAATATTACATGTTTTTAAAACTAATTTTTGTTTAGAAAAGTACATTTATGTACTTGATGAAACTTAAAAAGGAGCATAGAATTTATATATCAAAATTTAGATGCTCCAATATCAAATTCCCGATAGAAATACATAGCTCGTTGGTATAACATCCCAAGAGAGGAAAGAATTTGTACATTATGTAACAGTGGTCAAATTGGTATTCAATTCCATTATTTATTTATTTGCACCAATAATGATGTTTCTTGTCTAAGAAACAAGTACATTCCAAATTACTACTGTGTGAACCAAAGTATCGATAAGATGAAAGGCTTGTTGACGTTCTGTAATGTTAAAGTTTAAATAATTTGGCGTTATTTATAAAAAAGTTAACAAAATTCTTACATGTCTTATGAGAGAAAATGTAGTTACTTTCCTGAAACTATTAAAGAATATCAGAAATATTTAATCCTCTCTTTTGCTATAACAGATTGGGTTTTCTGTTGAAATTCTTTATTACTAATTCTTTGACACAATTTCGTGTGTGCTGTCCAGNTTTTTTCTGTCTTGTTCTCCATTTTGTATATATGTTATTGTATATGTTATTGTATCTATTTTATATGTCTGCCTCTTGTTACAGTGTATACTGTTTGAGTGTAAATAGTCTTGAGTCTCTATCAAAAGAATTGGGCATAAGGAAAAATAAATATGGCCACCCTGTAACACCACTAGAGGAGTAACAGTTGGGATCAACCATTTAACTTGAAAGGGGGTGCTATGGTTTTTTTTTCTAAAAAAAAATATTACGGAGCTGATTTTATGTGAAAAAAATATTTTGGCTGCCAAAATGATGGAAAAAAATTTTCTGAAGGGGGCTTTCTGTCAAAAAATATAATGTTAATTTTGAAAAAAATATTTTTTTGATACACGTGAAAAAAATTAATTTTTCTGTCCAGAAAAAAAAAACAACCCCCCTTCAGGTTAAATGGTCGGTCCCTTAAAAAAACAAAACACAAGTTGGATCTTATATAAATATTTATAGATTCCACAAGAAATTTCCAAACCCTCAATCCTCAACCATACTGTTACTGTTTCTGGTACATTTGTATTTTATTCATAAATTGACGACTTTCCAATTACTAAAGCGCCGCCTGGTGGACGATCATCGAACTATAAAACTGCGGCTATTAGCCGCAGTTTCTTCTATTTGTGTAACTGAAAATCGGCACTTGTTTTCATCGTATTACACAGCACAGGTGACCTGACAAACTTACCTGAGCACCTTGCGACACGTGTACACATAGCAGGGGGTCAGATTAACATTTTTGCGATGTTTTTTCAAACTGACTTGTATTTTAAGAAATCAATAAAATTACCCCTAAAATGCTATTTGTATAGAACTTGAGGCAGTTATATATGCTTTCACATTTATTAAACTTTTAAAATCATATATTATCGTTATATCTTATTTTTATTCCTAAAATTTTGTATTTTGTTTCAGCATTTTTTTTAAAAAGACTTCCGAAAGAAAAAAAATATATTCATATTTTATTGGAATACACATTGATTTCCAGGTGACACTGGACATACCTAAAATAATTCTGTAATGTTTGGTGTTTGATGGTAAAATGTTGGTAAAATGTTGAATATTAAACATGTTAAATGAAAATATAAATTATTTATTTTATACGACCAAAACGATTTATTTCACCATCTCACATGTAAGACCACAAATTATTTTCGTTGCATCTGCAACAGCAAGACATACAGAGGCGCAGTAGTTGCACTACACAAGCATGATTGAAAGTAGAATTTAGCAACAATTTTTAAATCCTTGATCGCAGAAAAGTTTTTAAACAGTTTTTCACAATATGACCATAACATGTGAATGATTTCAACAAGATATATACACAAGGCATTTCCCGCATGGTC
This sequence comes from Modiolus philippinarum, assembly GCA_002080025.1. Lineage (NCBI taxonomy): Eukaryota > Metazoa > Mollusca > Bivalvia > Mytilida > Modiolidae > Modiolus > Modiolus philippinarum. The sequence goes on from MJUU01045412.1 coordinate 52,402, forward strand.
AGGAACCAGCAATACACAACACAATAACGTCTATGTCAACCGATATAAGCCCGAAACTGCTTGAATATGAAAAGCTTAAAGGCTGGGTTTCGGAACTTTGTAGGACAGTGCATCACTGCTTCATTGATACAAAACTACAAAAAGTTTAACTTTGGTCATGTGGCCGTATGGCATGTTTGAAAAAAAACATAAGCCAAAGTATTGGAATAATGTTACTTGAGACATTTCTGCTGAAAAAGTATGTTGTGGAGATTTACTACCAGAGTAAGTGCAGGACAAGACTCTGAAGTGGCAAATATTAATGAAAAGAAAATGCAATAGGTGTCAGTAAAATTGTTCTAAATGTGAAATTGGAATCAAATGTAGTTTGAAAACGAAAAGTAAATGGTTACAAGTATAGATTTCTTCTCTATGTAAAGCTACAAGTTATGCTGTGGACAGCCTTATGTATAAATATGTATATATGATTGCATGTGCAGATTCCAGAGTGTTTCAATTTTCGAAAGCTACTTTTTTGAACTGATTTGCTTTTAGTAGCAGACTGCAATAAAATTATTTTCATTTCAGTAAATACACAAAGAAAAAGAAAAAAAATGCGCATTTTTTTCTTACATGTTCAATCTTGATTTCGTTCATGGTAAAACATTCTTCATGTGAATAAAAAAGTTTTCATATACAAAATAAAAATAAATGAGGTAGAAAATGTTGCAAAGAAATTTTGGAAAAATATGCATGTCCTTTACTAGCGGTAACAGATACCTTTGTTATGTCACTGTCAGTAATTAAACAAAGGTCTGTATCATGTCTTGTTGATTGTCCTAATTAACAAGATTACCTGTAACACCCACCTGTATGAGGTCACCTGTGGCAATTGGTAACAACTATCTCGTGTAATTGAATTATATGTGATGTCAATCAAAGTTGTGAAACAGAGAGAAAATTTTCGTTTCAACAGCAGAAACTAACAGTACACCTAAACTAAAGTAATAAAATTTTAATAAATGGACAATATTTAAAGATTTTTTTTAATTAAAAAACAAAAAGAGAAGAGAAATGTGTAAAATATTTGTACATAATTATTTATTAACAGCAAAGTGGTAATAAAGGCAGAAATATAAAACACTATGAATATCATCCTTTGTTGCTTTCTACACGATAGCCGCAGTTTTGAAACCGGAAGTGATAGGGGAGATAAATCATGTAAAACTGGAAATGGGTCAATTAGAACATGCGCAAGCAGAAGCACAGACAGGAAATATACTTAGTGGTTATGCCACCTGGAGGCTGGAGGAAGAAAACCTGCACAGATGAGAATATATGTACCATTGTTTATCCCACAAACAAACAAACAAACAAACATTTTATTGTCAATTAAGACGCCCCAGGAGGAGCTGAACAATCAATATAAATGTAGATACGATGATTTCAGTGATTATTTAAGTACAATACATAAGATTGAGGATATTGAGGATAACTGTATATAGGTCTGATAAATATACCCCCTTTCAACATGGCATTATGATAAATCGTCATCATTGAATTCATTCCTTCTTCACGAAACGATCACGTCAAACTAGCACCTAGTTTAAGTTAGAACGTTATGTTGTGCCCGAAACGGCAAAAATGCGTTCAGCATGCCCTCTGTGACATATTTCAAAGTAATCTGCACCATTGTTTGTTATTGTAGGTTTACAAAACTACATTTGTGTAGTTAATTCTAGAAATTTTAAGCATATAAGAGATCAACCCACCTAGGCGGTCTACCATGTTGACAAAATTTTCCCGATGCGCCCCATACAAAAAGTAAAGATTGTGAAATTTCGGGATATAAATACGGACAAAGCATAATTAGTTTCCGAAAAAAGGTTGGAAATAGTGAAAGGACAGGGAAAGTAACATTCTATGTTTTTTATTGACCCTTTTCGAGTTTCCGGAGTTAACCCTCGGCATGGAGGTATCATACGGATTGGGATGTGCATTATTTTTCAGGTTAAGTACTGCATGAGTGAGAACCTCACGGGATTAAAAAAAAACGCGGCTATGATCTATTCTTTATAGTTTTAACAAACTGATCTCATATTTTCGTAATTTCGCTGATCAACCCATCACGCTTAAGGTAGACCAAATAGGAATCCATTACTAGACTAGTAAAGTTTCTGATCAAATAAACAGGTCTGTGAATAATTGTCCTGTGCGGTGAAAATTCATTGATGTACGGTGTATATATTGAAAGTCTATATTTTTTAATAAACGAGCGAATCTCGCTCCTATGGTAGGAGTGATTTTCGCTACCGGAAATGAGAAAATTTTATGGTACTCTCGAAACCAAAACGTTAACGTTAAATCAGGAAATGGGACAGTTTAAGGTAAATAGCAAATCTCAAACTCCTACCGCTATATTAGGAAATTCCGATGCATCTACTTTTTAAAATACCATTATATTTAGATAATTAATTACAACCGTTTTGAGTTGAGATTAATTTTCACGTGATCAAATCAAATCTCAACTGATCGTAATTATATTTGTTTCAACAATAAACGGAAACAACGTTTGAAAAAATTCTATAAAAATCTAACAAAAATATACAACTAAGATCGGAAGTATTATTCTTGATTCTTTTTTTTTGTAACTCGCCCCTACGAAGACCAGCAGAGCAGGACATGCTTGCCCTTCCGGGGCACCTGATGTCACTCTTGTTTATTGAGAGTTCACACTGTTAGTGCTTTTAGTTTTTTTGTGTTGTATATGTAATGTTCGTGTGTTTTGTGGGCATGTGGTGTCTTTGGTCTTCCGTCTTTTGGTGTTCTTGCCTTTGCCTTGTCTCTGGACTTTGATTTGTGTAATCTTGTGCTTTGTTCCTTCGGTAATCTACTGCCGTTGTTTTGAGAAACCAGTTTGTTGATGCCGGTACGTAAGCAGACGATAAGAAGAAGGAATGTTTGGCGAATTTTTCATATTTGTGGACATTACATTCATTAATAAATCGTGGCATTGGGTACACGGAATGTGAAATTCTAAGCATCAGTGTGTTGACCGTACATGCATAATTTGCCTTTGTCAGATTAAAAAGTTGTGCAAAGTCCCTGATGATTTACTGTGAACTAGTTTAGTCCACCAAGACGGGGAATATAACAGTACCACAAATAAATATAAATATTTGTCTTATAGCACAAAATGTTATGTTTATTGGTTCAGGGAAATATACACATCTTGGCACTGACTATCTTCTCCAGTCACTATGATTAACCGTTTCTGCATTTCTCAAAGTACATTGACATGATTGAGAAATGTACAAACTTGACAAGTGGGGAAGGTTTCTATTTGACAAGAGGGCATTTCGATTAGCTTGCAGATGAAATCGATAATGCCTGGAGTTGAGAAAACTATTTGTGGAATTGGAAGAGGAGCGCACAGTTAAAGCAAATAATATATAATATATAAGTAAGATGTGAAAACCCCGAATGTGTTTTTCATGAAATTTTTTTCGGTTAAGAGACTGACCATTTAAACTTAAAAAAGGGGATGGACTTTGGTTTTCCCCTAAAATATGTTAAATATTTAGGAAATTGGGTAAATGTCAAGGAGACAACATCCCATCTCCAGGAAGTTGATTTTATGTGAAAAAAAAATATTTTGGCAGTAAAATGATGAATCAGAATATTTAACTTCTTACATCAAGTAAACTTACCCACAAATTTTCGCTAAAATTTACATTTTTGTGTATGTTCGCAAAAAATCACAAAAATGTGTTGTGCATATCAATGTTGGAGTATTTCAACGCCCATTTGTGGTCTAAAAACTCAATAATTACCCCGTGGGAATTTTCAGCATTTCAAGTTTCACAGTTAATTTGAACATCTTTCAAATCTAGAAATTTGCTTATATGCAGATTTTTTTCTTGGCGATGTATTTAATCACTGTATAAGGAGTGTTCAATGTGACTCAAAATAATGAAAATTTTACCCGTAACCTACCAAATTAATACGGCTAAATAAATGTACAAGAAGTGTTTGAATCGCGGAGAGATGCAAATGCAAACGTGTTTATTCTTACCCGCAAAACTGTAAACATGGTGAAGCAAAATTGGAATTTCCATTATTATGTCTAAATAAATCACAACAACATATGGTAATTATGAAATACAGTTTAACATATGCCAGAAAATTTAAGTGATTTTAGAAATGGCCATTTGCTATTTTAAGATTTTCTTACGAAATTTCCGTAGATGACTATGCTAATGTCATTTAAAAGTAAACTGTTTGACTGAAAACATCAATCATAGCTTTATAGTTAAGTAAAAAACAAACACCGCCTTAGTAGTAGTGTAATATTGTTATTGGTCTTTGTCGTGTATACGTATCTTGTATAAAAATAACGATAAATGTGACCCTTCTAGCCTACTACTGGTAATATTGACCCACAGAAAACCAATAAAGGCCATAGTCTAAATTGGATGTCTATATTCAATTCATTGGCGGATCCGAGGGTTGGAACCTCCCTTTTTTCGGACAATCATGTATTTTTTAATGAATATAATGGGGTTTTACTAAGAAATACCCCTAAAAATTTTCGCGCCTTGCTCCGCTCGGCGATATTTTTCTTTCAATAACATTTGGAAACCCCTCTTTTAAAATTTCCTGGATCCGCGCCTGTAATTTCATTGAATTTTAGGTCTGAGACAACGTCATTTTAAATTGATTATACACATGATATTGTTATTAATCATAAACTCGGTCATTGTATCAGTACTAACAAAATATTTTTCCCGTCTTGATCTTGAACATTTAAACATAACAATTACCTAGCACTTGCAACTGGGGATTATGTCAGTGCCGACGAGAAATGCTTAATACTTCCACTAAAACCATGCCAAAATTTTACTGATAAATCTTTAAACTGAAAAAAAGAAATGTGAGTCATATCTTGCTAAGATTTTACCTTGTCTTACATCTTTCGCCTGAATAACATTCTCTGGCAAGGCATTCCATGCGTCTACTACTCTGTTTGCAAACGAGTATTTCCTTACATTTAAGCTACTGATTTTAAGTTTCAAGCCATTTCCTCTTGTTCTTGTGTTACCATCCAGTACTATATACCATTTTTATTTATAATTCTTCATCATAAATATAGAATCTTGTAAGTCTCAACTATGTCCCCTTAGCCTACTATACCACAATGTTGGTAGGCTTAGCTTCTTTAATCTTTGTTCATCAGTTCATAATCAAGGCCCTTTAAGGAGGGGCCGATGACAAGTCTCGTTGCTCTCCTTTGGACGTTATCAATAATTCTATATCTGACTGTATATATGGGCTCCAAACTGCGGCTGCATATTCAAGATAGGGTCTTACCAGGGCTTGGAAAAGATATTCAATGCTCCTTTCATCTAGATAAGTATAAGTTCTTCTAATTAGCCCCATGATGCTATTGGTTTTGTATTCACTTGTGTCTGTATATGCTTCGAGAAGTTTATGTTTTCATCTACGATCACCCCAATGTCTTTCTCTCCCTTTGATTGTTCCAATTCTATTTTTTAATCGCAAAATCGTATCAAATTTTGGATCCTCAAAATGTCATAATTGCCATCATCAATATCGTGTTTCTTTCCGCTGATAAAGACCGATCGCAATTTTTTGTAAGCAGGAAATAAATATACTGTGAAACATAGTTCTTTGCTCCGTTTCATACCTAATGAGATTATACGTCCTTGCTTTCAATCAAAAAGGCATTTGGGGAAAATTTGAGGTTATTTATTATCACAATATTAGTAAAATAAATTAACCAAAAAAACCTAATAAGCATTAACTATCTGGTTCGGGATATATCTTGCGTTTGTGTACAGTGAAATGATGAAAACCTTTGAAAAATTAAAACTCCGAAAATTTCCATTTTGTCTGTATAATTTGCAAATAATTGCCGATATGTTCCTAGGCATGGACTTATTTGTATTTATATATGCATCTGTTTGTATAAATTTTAACTCTTCATTAATACAATCAAAGGGATTGCAATCGGTGATAATGATTTTTTTTTCAAATAAAGTCACTTAGACTGGATTTTCGGAATCGATGCGTGACCTTATCCGTTTTTACTTTGATATATTATTGTGACCTTTCATATATTTTCTTGGACAGTGAAAAATAAAAATTGTAGACATTGATATTCTTGATATGTTCAATAGAATAATGATATTGTCTTAATTTTCTAATAGATCGATGCTTTTATTGATATTAATAAAGTAAATGAATTTATTTATAGTTATTATGTATGTAGATCATTGAGTCTGTCAAAATCATATGATAAAGGTGAAGGTTGCTTTTCATCAACATTGATCTAAGTTGAATATCGGTTGAAGATGGTTTCCTGCCCGATTTGTGGACCAAGGCTGTCAATATGCTGTACAGTTCTTAGTATTTGGGGAGTTGTTATGCTGGTGTGTACTTTATCTTCACATTAGAAGCAAATAACAAGTGCTCTTTGCCCTGGTTTCGAAATGCAGACAGTGACAGGTTGATCAAGCTTATGATCATGACCATATTCAGGATTTTATCAATATTTGAAACTAATTGAAGTCAAGATCTCGAAGTACAAGACCCCTTTCTTTCATCCAACCCTGTTGTAATTTATGTTTTCACCAAGTAACCACCAAAGACCGTAGGTGTCATGGGGTATACCATATAAGCAGGAAGTTCATGAATTGTCCGTTAAAAGTAAACCTCACCATACCTAGGTAGCATGTCCCTCAACTAGCTGACAGATCATCGAACCGTCTGGTAGGTGTATAAATTCTTCTGAAAGCTTTGTCAGTGAAATACAGCATGCACATGGTGTATATACACATTATTTACAAGTATCCAGCATTCTCATACATACATGTATCTTAAAAAGTTTTAAAAAGTAAAAACTGTTGATTCATATAAAAGAACTAGTTTTCTCGTTCACTAATTATATAGAGTATTGTGCTCTTCTATACGAGTATTGTTGGGGCACGATTCAAGTGATCCTTATTCAAGGGTATAAACCCCCTTTTTGGACTGGGACTTTGGGGTTGTTTTTGATGTACTTTGCACTTGACCACTTGAATCCATATACTCCATAGACTCAAAAGTCATAGCATTTTGGACTTGTACTTCAAATTTAAAAAAAAATATAAAAAATAAACAATGGACTCTGGACTTCATCTCAAATTTTGGTAGACTCTGGACTCAAGGGGGTGGGGGGTTATACCCTCTGACTCCTGTCCATAATCACAATTTAGAGTATTTTTATATTTTTTTTTCTGAAAACTTAAACATCTGAACATGTAAATTTCCTAAGACAATTGACAATCGTGACAAAAATTGAACCTGAAAATTGGAATTGGTGGTGGTCATGGCAAAGGAATGTTGCAACCTGAACAGGAAAAAAAAGTAGGCCTGCAAAGATACTTTGTGGTGTGAGGTTCCTCACTGTGTTGAAGACTGTACGTTGACCCCTAGATGCTTTGTTTTGGGTCGTTTTAACCTGGATATGGGATGTTGTCTCCTTGACATTTACCCCATTTCCTTTCTTTTTCATATTTGTAAACTATTTTCTCAACTTTTAGTAAACCTGTAAAACAAATTAAATTAGTGACAAACATTGAGCCGCTGGGTACTACAATTTTTTGCAGTGGTTGAATGAATCATGGGCACTTGTTTCATTAAAGATGTCAGTCCCTGGCGGAGGGACTGACATTTTTTATGAAACAAGTGCCTGTGGAATGAACCCATTATCAGACAACATCAGTTATCTTGGGAGTCATGTTAGTTAGAAAACAGGAAACATGCAAAGCCATACATTGCTTTGGCCCAGCCACTAGAACCACAGACAGCAATGACAAAGCTGATAAACATGATACATTTGCCAAACAATGATTGCAAAATTGCAATTATGATGTTAAAAAGCTCATCAGACTTTATGTTATTTTTCTATGTAGAAATTTTTTTTTTAAAAGCTGTATTACATTATAATTGTGTAGGTTTACTTTGTATTTAACATGGTATACCTCTATGTTGATATATCCTCAATATTTTTTGTCTAAGAATTTTTATCTTCGGTATTATGGCATGGTGCAGGCCTCATCGTCCTAGTTGTCTGTTGACAGCATAACTTTTGTTTGAGTGGATGGATCAATATCAAATTTTTGTATGACATTCATGTGAGATGTTCCTTGGTACACAAGTAAGCTAGGGTTTTTCACATACATAACATGGGGTTGTAAAATCTTAATTATTCATCAGATTTTAATTTTTTTTTCATTTTGTTCCTTAGAAAATTCTTATACTATTATACACATTCTTCATAGCTATCAGCTAAATTCTAATGTATCTCTGTGTAAAACTGAACTTATTGTTAATATAATACACAATAATCAGAATGATTGGGATAAATATACTGAACAGTCAACAGTAAAAGAAACATAGCATTCTTGCTGTTCAATATACTTATCCGTATCATTCTGATCATTGTGTATTGGCTTAACAACAGAATCAGTTTTACACAAAGAATTACATCTGAGTTTAGCTGACTGCTATGATGGGTGTGTTATAGGAAGCATGTCATCAGATTTAATGTCACATTTACAGTGTTATATATATCCTACGATAGACCGTTATATATGCTTTTATTTCTGATGAACTTTATTGTTACAATGGTATACAGACATAAACATTTTACATATCATTACAGAGGCAACATTAAAGACAATATAAGAAAACATAATACAATAAGTGTTCAATATAAATGGAGCCCTGGAGGGGCAAATATAAAAAAAAAATCTATTTTGTTATTTTTGGTCTAATTTAGATGCAGATTTTATAATTAGAAAAATATTGTAGTAAATGATCAGATTTTTGATACATATTACCATTTTGGAGCTATAAGGGGCCTAAAGAGGTCAAACTTTTGTTTTTACAAAGTACCTAAAATTTTTATTTTTCATCTTATTTTAATTATATGAAAAAGAAAGGAAATGGGGTAAATGTCAAGAAGACAACATCCTATATCCAGGTTAAAACAACCCAAAACAAAACATCTAGGGGTCACCATATGGTCTTCAACACAGTGAGGATATATCAACATAGATATATGTTTGCGTTATTAGATTCTTCTAATAAGCTTTTGGTAGTTTGTCAATGAATTTGACGTAGATCTAACTATATCCGTGTTACAATTCAGGGGGCCAAAATCTCCTGTAAACAAAGCACCTTATAATTAAATTTTAATTAGGTTTGTTTCTTTGGATTCTTGAAGTAAGCTTTTGGTAGTTTGTCAACAAATTTGGATAGCTTTTTCTGTTTCTAAGCTAGACGAGCTTAAGGGGGCCAAAATCTTGTTGTAACAAAATACCTTTAGGTTTTATTTTTCATCTATTTAATGGGGTTTGTGTCAGTAATTTTTGGCATAGCTTAACCATTTCTGAGCTATAAAGAGCTGGATTAAACAGGAAATTATTCAATAATCCATTCATCATGTTCACATGGCATGGGTTAAAATATTTATGGAAAAAATATAAGATATTGCACTTATTTCTATCTAATTTTCACATTTTCTGGCTTATGTAGAAACATTCGTTCTCATCTACAAAGACAACTAGTTCTTTCGAAATTAAGCTACAAATCTACCTAAATGCACATAAGAGAAATAAACTGCATGACTTAAACATATTAATTATGAAATCTTAAAGCTAGCCTTGCATTTACACACTTTTATTAATTTCGTAGTCAACACATATCTATATTTCTGCAACATATATCTGTATTTCTGCTATTGAAATTACATACATGTCTCTATCAGGATAAACATGGCTTTCTTACTAATATAAATAAATATTTGTTAAAGTGTACATGTTCAGAAACTGAAAAATATAGGTAGATGATATTTACTACACAAGTATCCTCATATCAGCTTTGTGCCATTCACATTAAAAAAAAAGTGTTATATCCCCTTAAACATATTAATTATGAAATCTCAAAGCTAGCCTTGCATTTACATACTTTTATTAATTTCGTAGTCAAAACATATCTATATTTCTGCGATTGAAATTACATACATGTCTCTACCAGGATAAACATGGCTTTCTTACTTTGTGTCAAAGTGTACATGTTCAGAAAACTAAAAAATATAGGTAGATGATATTTACTACACAAGTATCCTCATATCAACTTGGTGCCATTCACATTAAAAAAAGAGTTATCTCCCCTTTCTCAGTATATCTCTTTAATTTTGTAAGGCTACTGTTTGATTCTATATTATCCTTCTTTTACAGGCATTATTAGGAGTGTTCTACAGATTACATAGTCCTGCTCTATTTGAAGACATTCCATTTGATGAGGAGAAATGGAAAGAAGAAAATTACACAATGGAGTATGTCCATGAAAAATATGAACAAGCAGGACTGAACTGTTTTATAGCTGCCGGGATTTATGTCTTTTTCTTTTTCTTCTCATGTTTTCAACAAAGAATGAATGCAAGATCAAGTAATATTATCAATTAACAACAATGATGTGATGCCAAAAGTTTTGTCTCATTATTTCTGAATTTTTTAGAAGCAAATCAAGAACTTTTGAAGAACCATAGTCATGTAGTAGTTGAAATTAACATTCAGGGGGATTGTTAGTCCTCTTGATATGTGCTCATAGATATTAATATGCAGAAAAAATTTATACATATAAGAGCAAAAGTGAAATCATGTGATAGTTAATATGTTTGTTTTATGTATTATAATTAAGATACCATATTCCTCGTATTAAGTGCCCAGGGCGCTTAGAAAATTAGAAAAGGGGGGGGCACTTATTACTGTAAACGTGGAAATTTTCGCGTGTGGGTAATTTTCGCTATATTCGCGATCAAGAAAAAAAAACACGAAAATTTTCCCCATGCGAATAGTTTAGCTTAGAGATCTTGCATGTTAAAGTAATGACATGGTCGAACATAAAAAGGTCTGAGCGCGAAAATAACCCCCTCACAAAATGTTTGTCCAACAAAATCGCAAAAATAACACCCCACGAAAATTTCCACGTTTACAGATAAGTAGGATTAAAACCGGGTTCCAAAACGAAGCTCTTTTAATGAAATTCTTCGATCTTTCTTAAATACACGATGTAATCAATGTAAAATTGCTTCAACTATTGAAATCTTTGACAAACAGGCATAAAAAATAATGCTGATCAGTTGTTTGTACCGGAATGAAACAAAAAACAATGATATCTCGATTGTTTACAACCGGAAATTTAGATGCATATGCGTGCGCAATTGACGAAAAACAAATCGATGACAGAAAATGTACGAAATAAATACGGAAATTAAGTGTGGGGGCGCTTAAAACGAGGAATACGGTATATGTTCTTAGCCACTGCAACTCCAGAAATTTGAAAATAGAATTGTTTCTTGTTTTAAATACACAAATTGGATGGCATATTCAAAATTATTAATACAATGTAGTGAACAAAATAAAAATGTTCTCATATTTATTGGCATGGCAACTGTAGACATGCTGAATCAGAATTATGAGAACTACATTTATGAAGATCTTGAACATGTTGAAGTAAGATTTGAAATAATGTATGTTTTTTTGTCTTAACCATGTTAACATGAAAAAGTTATTTTTCTTTGTACATAATATAAATACAATTAATGTCATACTACATGTAGTTATATAGGGTTATTGCATGAATATTGGTGAATATTGTCCCGAGTAGAATTTTAAATTGCATGAGCTTGCGAGTGCAATATATATTCTACAAGGGTTAAAAATACCCAATATTCACGCAATAACCCTTTTATTGTATAGCAAAGCTAAATTTTCATTAAAAATGGGATTTTGGTTGTCGATGACGTCATGAAATTTAAGTAATACATGTATTTGCACTAGTGCAATATGGAAATTTATTGCACGCTTACTTTTGGTTGCTTTCTTAGGGAAATATTATGTTGCTATACAATAAAAGGTTTTACTTGTGACACAAACTCCAAAACTTAATTTTTGAAAATGTGCTGAAGAATCCTCTGATTTGACATAAAAAGTATGGGTCATGTAAAGCTTAATACAGTTTATTTTTCATTAGAAGAAAATGTGTGTCATCGTAAATAGAATTGGTTGTTATTGATAGATAAGACAGAAATCCATTTTCTTTAATTTACCAGTTATACTAGCTAGCATTTGTATGCTGTCTGTCAAAACCAAAATAACATGTAATTCTTATGTTATGTGGAATCACACCTCAATTATCATGATTATTCCAGTCATTATATTTCACTTTAGTGTCAATCACTTACATTATCAATATTAAGTTTGTACCATATTTTACATAAAACAGGTAAATGAACATTCTTCAGACACTGCTTTGAAAGCATTGCCAACACTTTTTTAACACAAGAGGAATCCCTGTGGTACAATTGTATATACATATGCGAGATACATTCCAAGACATTTTTTAGCAGATTCATAAACTATGTACATGTATTTCATAAGTTTTAAAATACAGTAAATTCCAGATTTTTCTTCTTGTTATAGAAATAATGCAATGAATTTGAAATTTCAATAATAGATAGTTTACATTTCAATACAAATTGTATCCATTTAAACTAAATAAAATAAAAAGGATGAATATCTGAATCTTTTTTCAGTTTATTCACATTTCATTCAAGTTTTGCAAATAATATTCTTCTGTTTTTGAGTTTACAGTAAATGTTGAGTTAAAATATGTACATATATTTTGTAATTGTAGCATGTGTACATGTTATGTTTGTGATAGATCATGAATGACAAAGTTATAGTTATATCTATAATATATGAAAGGAGTCGTGACCTTAGCCATCTTTTGCATTTCTTTATTAAATTACAGTATCACAACAATGAAATAACAACAGAAAAAATTTTACTTTTATGTCATAGTATTATGTTTAGTCTTACATATTATTTATTCAGAGTAATCGTTATTGCAAAGGGATCTTTTATAAATTAAAATTAAAAATTACGATTTTTGGGGTATATTTCTGCCTATCCTACAGTTGCTAGTGAATTTTTGCCACCACTGTGCATTAATTGTAGCTGATACATGAATACCAGTAGGTCATAAATTATATCTGTCAATTCAGATAGACAACTGAAAGTGCATAGAAACTTTTATGTAATGTCTGTTAGAGATTAATACAATCTAACACCATTGAAAGTACCAGATCGAGAAATCTCAGACACCCAAGGGTAAGATTTCAATATTTCTCTGACAAGGCTTGCCGAGTCAGAGAACCATTGAAATCTTGCCCGAGGGTGTCCGAGATTTCTTAATCTTGCATTTTCAATGGTGTTTGATTGTTTTTCTCACAGTTATAAGCAGAATACAAGTTTCTGTACAACCAGAGTATTGTTGGCGTCTGCCATGTCTTAGCAACTAACTATGACGTCGATGACGTCACAATGTATTTCCTCATGTGAAATTCTTATCTCACTCGTGGGTTGAGACAATATGAATCTAACACAGGTGGGTGTGCGGGACAAGGAAATCTCACACACCCAAGGGCAAGATTAAGGTTGTCTCTGACGAGGCTCTGCCGAGTAAGAGACTACCTAATCTTGCCCGAGGGTGTGTGAGATTTACCTTGTCTCGCACACATACCCGTGTTTGATTTGTTTTCTCACCCTGCCAACACGAACGGGCAGTTGCTGATTTTGACATTGGACATCATGTTTCGTACTATCAAGCATAAAGTTAGATCTCTGTTGACATCAAATAATTCAAAACATATCACATTACACAATTATTTACTTGGCTTACTCTGGCTTTTCGTTTGTGTTTACTTATACACTGAAATCGTTTGATCTGAAATTTGACCTTCCTCACTTTTGTTTACATACGGGAGTTACGTCCCTTTTTATGACGTCATTATATTCGAGCGGGATTTTTGAATGTTGTCGAGTATTACATTATTTTCAGAATTATCTGGTACATGTAATAGGTGTCAAGAGTTAAAGACACAGCTTTATAAGTCGACGTTTTGGAAAATGTGCTTATCTAAAAAGAAAAAAAAAACAAGAAGACCATTGCAATTCAAATGTCAAGCAGACACAAAAACCGCGGGAAAAAGATCATGTAGGTGTTCTCACCCAGGCGGTTGGGTGAGACGGAAAATGGGTGGGTGAGACGGAAAAATCTCACACAGGCATTGGCTACATAGAAAGCACTACAGGTAGGGTGAGAAAAGGATATCTCAAATGGCTAAAAATAGGTACTGGCTTGTCTCAAATGTGAGAAAGATGGTTGTTTACGTTTGTCTTTTGTCTTTTCTTTTGGTTTTTCTAGTGCAGTTCCTTGGTACATTGTGGCATGTTACTGTGTTTTTCAGCCATTGTAGGTATTTCCTGTTATCCTTTCTATTGTATGTCATATTTCATGTTAAACATATTGCAGTGAATTAATCCTCTTGATAAACAAATGACAGCATGCCATCACATTGTGTCCATTGTCTCTTGATAAAAGAATATCAGTATGTCATCACCTTGTTCCATTGTTTCTTGATGAACAAATGGCAGTATGTCATCACACTTGTGTACAGAGTTTCTTGATAAACAATTTATCAGTTTGTCATCACTTTGTATCAAATGTTTCTTGATAAACAACCACAGTGTATCAACACTTTGTGTCTGATGTAACATGATAAACAAATGACATTGTATCATAGCCTTCTTTCTAATGTCTTTTTAAAAACAGTTAGCAGTGGTTCGTCACCAATGTATCTTGATAAACAATTAGCAGTGGGTTATCAATTTGTGTCCAATGTCTCTTGATGAACAATTAGCAGTGGGTCATTACCTTGTGTCCAATATCTTTTGATAATTGAAACAAATGACAGTATGTCATAACCTTGTGATCAATGTCTTTTGATAAATGTTTCTTGATAAACAAATGGCAGTATGTCATCACCTTGTGTCCAGTGTTTCTTGGCAGTATGTCATCAACTTTTGTCCAATACTTCTTGATAAACAAATGGCAGTATGTCACCACCTTGTGTCTAGTGTTTCTTGGTAAACAAATGGACGTATGTCATCCCAATTTGTCCCCAATGTTTCTTGGTAAAGAAATGGTAGTTTGTCATCACATCGTGTCCAATATTTCTCGGTAAACAAATTGTAGTATGTGATCAACTGGTGTCCAATATTTCTTGTTAAACAAATGACAGTATGTTATCACCTTGTGTCCATTGATGTTTGATAAACAAATGGCAGTATGTGCTCACCTTGTCACCAATGTTCTTGGTATTAAACAAATGGCAGTATGTCCTCGCCTTGTGTCCAATATTTATTGATAAACAAATGGCAGTATGTCGTTAGTTTATATCCATGGTCTCTTGATAAGCAATCACACTGACTCAACACTTTGTGTATGATGTAACTTGGTAAAAATGGCAGTGTTTCAATACCCTGCGTTCAATGTGTCTTGATAAACAAACAGCAGTTGATCATCACCTTGTGTCTACTATCTCTTGATAAAGAAATGACAGCGAGGTATCACCCGTGTAGATTGTCTATTAATTGATAACAAATGACAGCGACTCTGAGTCATCACCTTGGGTCTATTGTCTCTTGATAGCAAATGGCAGCATTCATCACCCTGAGTCTATTGTCTATTGATAACAAATGATAAGGAGTCATCGTCTCGAGTCTATTGACAAAAAATGACACCGAGTCATCAAATTGAGTCTATTGATAACAAATGACAGCAAGTCATCACCTTGAGTCTATTGTCAAATAACTAAATACCGAAGTTACTGTGAATTTACTTTCTGCATTATCGCATTTCCGTCAATTTATGTCTAATCAGTGCAGATAAAATCTAAACGTTTGGAAGACCATGAACTCAAAGATGTTTAAAAACTGATAGAGAACAAATAACCAAAGTGATCTAAATTTAAAGCCAAAATCA
>MJUU01045412.1:72000-93718 GCA_002080025.1 Modiolus philippinarum
CATTCATGTCATGTTTGATTTAAATCCATTTAGCAGTTCTCTAGAAGATCTTTGTGTGCATTTCCCATAGGGTCCAATGCTGTCCGCATGTAAGATGACAGATTGGCACCAAAGTAATAACACTTGGTCAGCACCTCATAAACATCATTCATGCCATGTTTGGTTCAAATCCATTCAGTGGTTCTAAAGTAAAAGTTCTTTGTATGCATTTTCCCATAGGGTCCAATGTTAAAATTAAGATCCCCGCTGGCGGCCATGTTGGATGATGGATCGGCACTAAAGTAACAACACTTCGTCAGCACCTCATAAGCATCATTCATGCCAAGTTTCGTTCAAATCCATTCAGTGGTTCTCAAGAAGAAGTTCTTTGTATGAATTTTCCCATTAGGTCAAATGGTAAACTAAGTTCCCCGCTGGCGGCCATCTTGGAAGCGGTTGGAAAACTTGAATGTGTTCAATAAACTATAGTCCTTAACATGCTGAACATTTTTGCATTTTAAACTTGACCTCTATCTCAAAGCGTTTTTGAAATATAGGACATAAAGTAGAAAATCACGAAAAATTTGACCAATAAAGGACCACAACTCATATATAGGTACTTGGATTTTCTTCAAAATATCCATGTGGGTAGATCTTAACATGCTGAACATTTTTGCAGTTTAAACTTAACCTCTATCTGTTATAGTTTTTTCAATAAAAAATAAAAAACATCAAAATTTTGAAAATTTTACGGAAAAGGGGCAATAACTCTTGGACGGGTTGTCGGATTTTCTTCAAAATTTCAGCATGGGTAGATCTTCTCATGCTGATCATTTTTACACCATGTCAGACTTTTGATATCTGTAACGATTATTTGCCAAAAATGTAATTTACCCCTATGTTCTATTTTAGTAACGGCAGCCAGGTTGTTTGACCTAAGACATTCAAAATAACAAATTTGAAACTAGATACCCTAGTGATGATTCAGTTAAAGTTTGGTTCCATTTGACCCAGTGGTTTCAGAAGAGAAGATTTTTGAAAGTGAGCTAACGACGGACGGACGACGGACGACGGACGGACGGACGGACGACGGACGCCAAGTGGTGGCAAAAGCTCACCCTGGCATAGCCAGGTGAGCTAAAAATGAACAAAAACGCCACATAACTAAAACACAAGCAGTGTGAACCCCTATTAAAACTGAGGTATCATCAGGTGCTCCGGAAGGGTAAGCATGGTCTGCTCGAAGCGTGGCACCCGTCACACTGCCAGTGAAAAGTCCGGTTTTGTCACAGTCGGTGTTAGTCAGTCCGGTAACAAACTCTGGATCTACTTAAAGATATCTGTTCTCATTTGTGAAGGTGTGTCATCTACTATAAAGACTCTAATGTGACCTTGGTCTTTGACCTTGAAGTCAAATTACTGAAATATTTAGCTCTTAGCCTGCCCGAGCAGAACTTTTTCATCTTATTACCTAGGCTTAAGATATTTGGCAAGTGGTGTATCATAACAAGGTTTGTTGCATACCACAGTGACCTTCATGTGACTTTGACCTCAAGGTCAAACTACCGAATTTTTAGCTGTTGGTCTGTCTATACCAGAACCTTTTCATCTCATGACCTAGACAAAATATATATGGCATGTTGGTGTATCATAGTGAGGAAGTGTGTCGCATCCCATAATGACTCTCACGTGTCCTTGACCTTCAGGTCAAATAACTGACTTTTGAGCTCTTGAAAAGATTTGTTCATTTTTTGACCTAGACTTACAGCATGTTTGTTATTTGGTATGTGGGTGCATCATCATATAAAAGTGTATCTTGTACGATAGTGACCCCAATGTGACCTTGACATTTGACCTTGAGGTCAAATAACTGAATTTTTTAACTGTTGATTTGTCCGGGTTAGAACTTTTTCATCTTTTGACATGTACTTCAGATATTTGGCATGTAGGTGTATCATCATGACGTGTCACGTATTATAGTGACCTTCATGTGACCCTTGACCTTTAACCTCAAGGTTAGATAACTGAAATTTTTAGCTGTTTGCCTTTTGACCTAGACTTTAAATTTTCAGCATATGGATGTATCATCATGAGAAAGTGTCTTCATGTGACCCTTACCTTTGACTTCAAGGTCAAATTTCTGAAATTTTTAGTTGTTGGCCTGTCTGGACAGAACTTGTGGTAGCTTTTGACCTAGACTTAAGATATTTGGCATGCGGATGTATCACCATGAGAAGGCGAGTTGCATACTACAGTGACCTTCTTCTGACCTTGACCTTTAACCTTGAGGTCAAATGACTGAAATTTTCAGCTGTTGAACTGTCGGTGCCAGAACCTTTTCAAAAGATATTTGGCATGTTGGTGTATCATTATGAGACAGTATGTCACGTACCATAATGGCTTTCATGTGACCTTGACCTTAATAAGGTACAATGACTGAAATTTTGAGCTCCTGGCTAGATTTTTCATCTTTTGACCTAGACTTGAGATATTTGGCATGTTGGTGTATTATCACAATATTGTGTGTCCCATACCATAATGGCCTCCTTGTGACCTTGATCTTTGATGTGGAGGTCAAATGACTGAAATTTTTACCGCTGAACCATAACTTATTCATCTTATGACCTAGGCTTAAGATTTTTGCATGTGTGTGTATCATCATGAAAAAATGTGTTGCGTATCATAATGGCTTTCATGTGACCTTAACCTTTGACCTTGGAATCATATGATTTTCCTCATGGCAACTTTTTCATCTTTTGACCTAGACTTTAGCATATGGGCGTAGCATCATGAAACAGTATGTCTCATTCCATAATGACCATCGTGTTGTCCAGTTCATAACTTTTTTATAGAAATTTTACATTTGGGTCTGTCATCATGAAACGATGTGTCAAATACTTAACTTATCTTCATGTGACCTTGATATGTAGTCTTTAGATAAAAAAAAATTGAATTTTTGAAGTGTTGGCCACAATTTTTCCATCATATAACCTAGTTTAAAGATTTTCAGGATGTTGGCCCTGTGTTATAGTGACCTTTATTTAACCTTGACCTTTGATTTTAATCAGTCAAGTAACACAACTTCTTATTTAATTAGTTGTTGGTCAGAACTTTTCACTTATGACCAAGACACCAAATAAACATTTTATATGTAGTAAAGGTTTTTCTTTTACTCTTCTGTATTTGGAATATTCCTGCATTATCTTTTTGTAAATATGTTTTATGAAGATTAGACATGTTTTAGTTTGCTTATTTACTTTCCCCAGTACCTACATAGACAGACGGCAATATATCATGAATTTGTGTTTTATGTCTCATAATGCAGGTGGAAAATTGTCAATACTTTGTATCTAATGTATCTGAATGAAAATTCCAGGTTATCTTTCTATAACGAATTCTGTAATTCATATATACAGGCTTGAGTGTCAACAACTTGTGTGAAAAGTCTCTGGTAGACAAATAGCAGTGAGTCAGAAAATGCTATTGCTTCTTCACTTTGTAGCTACTTTGTATCTAACTAGAGCTGTCGCCAAATGACAGCCAGTTATACCCCAGTTCATTTAACCCTGAATCAATATGACAAGTGCAAATTTAGTGTGTGTGTGGACACAGCACAAATGTGGGCACAATACAAGTATGGACACAATAATATACCACCCTCTTTTTTCCAGAAAATATTCAAAGACAAATTATCTCCTCTTTAAAATTTCAGACAACACCCATATTACTACTTGTATATCTCTATGTGATATATTACAACTGTGTGACATTTCAATCAAAATCCAAGCACCCATTTAAGAGGATATACCCTGACAAGGTTCCTCCCATTTTTCCAGACCATATTCAAAGATGAATTATTTCTCCTTCTTATAATTCCAGAAAGCAACCATATAACTTCATGCACATATTATTTGCAAGGAGAATAAATATTGTCTGATTGAATGTATTTTGTTATCACTTTGTGCCTATAAAATCTGAAAGAAGAACTTAATATTATAAAAGCAAGCAGGACACTCTCCTTTGACCTTGTGCTGAATTGCAAGTTTTAAAGTCTAACTAGAGCTGTTGTCGAATGGTAGCCAGTTATAACCCTGCTCACTGAACCCTGAACGAATATGGCAAATGCAAATTTAAGTGTGTGCGAACATAATACATGTACATTTTTTTACATATTTAATAGGACATGTGCTGACAAGGTTCCTTCCCTTTTTCCGTAAAATATTCAGAGATGAATGATCTCCCCTGCTAAATTCGAGACACGACAATATTCCTACATGCACACCTTCAGGTGATGTATTACAATTGTGTATCATTTCATCGGAATCCAAGCACTTGTCTGAAAGGGATGGCACTGAGTAGGTTCCTCCCCCCTTTTTTCAGAAGATATTCAAAGACAAAATGTTCCCCCCTTAAAAATTTTGGACAGCAACCATATTATTTCATGTACATCTTCAAATGGTATACTACAGCTGTGTAACCTTTCACTAAATCCTAGCAGTCATTTAGGAGAGCATGTGCTGACAAGGTACATGAACGGATAGACAGATGGGCAGGGTGATTCTTATACACCCCCAAAATTTGTTTGTGGGGGTATAAAGAAATTGAGATACTTGAAAATATCAATAAGTGTGACCAAGTTTAATTCCAATTAATTCATAGCTTCAGAGCATTTCTTTTAGTACAATTTCCAATTGTTTCTTTTAATTGAGTATGTTCAATGCTGGAAGCCATTTTCAACCCTGAATTTTCTAAAGTGAAATCATACTAAATTGAAAATATGTGTGTTAAAACTAGCTTCTTTTGATCAACAATTTTCCCAACTAGCAATAAAATATGAACGTATCAGCTAAACAAAATTTTTAAGGGAACCAGATGGATATCTTATCAACGGGTCCATCCAGACATTTTTTCAAAAGAAACAAAACAACCAAAGGATATTGCTTCCTATGATAATTCTAACTGACCTCAGTCCTGCAACTTTTAAGAGATGTCTGAATGTCTCCAAAAGGACCACTGTAACACCAAGTTCCATGAAGGTGACCATCTCTTTTAAAGGTACATATAGCTAAAACACTGCTATTAGCCACAATAAGAATACTCTTTAAGACACCATTGCCAATGCTGTCTGTAAAATACAAGTCCCTAAGCCAAAATATTTAATCTGCTGCTTCAACTGATTGTCATGATATTAATTCATAAATCTTGAATTTTTTAAGTTTACTGATAATTTTAATTATTATATAGAGGACGGTGAAAGATTGAAATTTCTCAGTGAAAGAAAAGTGATAATTAACTGTGAAATTATTTTCCATAATTTCACTCTAGGAAGTGACGTCACAATAGACGTCGTCAACGTTGTTGTTAAGTAAACGTCTCAGCGGATTAACATGGAAAACGTAGTTCATGAAAAGAATGTTGAATTAAACCATTAAATATGCGAGAACTGTTCTATATAATAAAAACAATAACTAATCCTAGATACTGATTATCGAAAATATTCAACTCATGATCGAAAAACATTGTTATTCACTCATGCGCTAGGCGCATTCGTGAATTACTGCGTTGTTCGATCATTCATTGAATATTTTGCGATAATCAGAATCTCGGATTAGTTATAGTATAAATAAAAGAGAGTACTGAAGATGGATATACTTTATTTTGATGTAATGGCATGACATACTTTACAGGATGAAATATCAATATTTCTTGTAACAAGCAATTAAAGTAGGAATTTGAACATGCACCTATGTTGTAGAATACAGATTGCAAAAATTATACACATGTAACAAATTCAAACTACCTCTTTGAAAAGAACTGATTGTGATGAAAATTCTGATAATTTTTTAGAAAACCAAATATCAAAATCTTTGGACATCACAACACCTTAACTAAAAAAGCAATGTGAAACTCTTCCATAACAGTTCTTGATTATAATTAAAGACAAATTTTGTAATTATTTCTGTCAAAAACATGTGCATGTGTAAATGATAGCCATAATATCTTTTAAGTCTTTTAAAATAAAGACTGATGATAATTCAACAAAAAAATATTAGCATGCAAACTTTTTAAAAATTCAATGAGAGAGGTGTTTTTTAATTCCTGGTTTTTAAGCATAAAAATACAGTGAATCAAGTATTTGATGAAAACTTTCCTTGTTACATTTCAATGCATTTTGTTTCTTCCAGAATAATTTTTGTTGAATCCATATTAGTATGTTACAATACCATTGAAGCTGGGGTATTGGGTCTTCTCCTTGTTCATAATTTTATAGTAACATTCTCTAGTTTTCAAGCTGTAGAAGTGACATGAAGAAAACATTTAACTACTTTTTCCTTTTTCCTTCATAATTTGTTCGTGTACATCACACAAACAAAAATATCTGACACACACTTAACAGAGAACAAAGCAGAAAATATGTCAGATTAAAACAATTTATGGATGCACAAAATGACAAATTAAGATGAAATACATGGACCAACAAACACCTCTTGCTGATGATGCATTAATTTCAGAATTAAATGGTACATGGTGACCAAATACAAAGTTTTTGTCACACTGTTAAGACATCAGAGAGGCATGATTTCACCAATGTATCCATGGCAATAACCATATTCTTTATATTCAGCACCTAGGGTGCATAAAAATTACAAGAATGTTGCTTATAATGTATGACACATACCATATTCATTGACAGTGCTTATTACAAAAAAAATTGTGATCTAAACTAAGTATACAATACAACCAACTGTTATAATTCTTATTGTCAAAAAACTTTGACACAGGGAATAAAGAATAGGAAAGTACTACATTTGCTAAATTGTTAGTTCTAGGTTGTTTACAACAGTCAAGATTCTCAAGCCCAGTTGAATAAAAACAAGTCAATGACGGAGAATGTATGTAATAAAAAATGGAATTTAATGTAATAGAGCTACCTGGAGGGTGCAAATGAAGATTTCCAATAAAATTAAGGTTGGTTGTACTTATAGGGGATCTTAAGATGAGAAAAACAGTCAAATAAAAATAAAAGCTTTACCTCGACCATTATAAATTACAAAGACTTCAGTATTTTCAATTCATTCTTTTTATCTTACCTCTTATGTGGAATGTAACCTAACACAATCTGATACTGATATGAAAAGATTTGCAAATGTCTCTATTTTCATAATTTTGAAACTACCTTTGATTTTGTGTAAAAAACAACTGATGGTGCCATTAGCTGTGAGTGTCAGATAACTATTATGAACTGTACCGATAATTGGAAATTTAGAAAAATAAAACAGATGGTCATTACATGTACATAATGAATGTATCCATAAAGCCAACATGTAAAAATTTATGATCTTTTTAAATATAAATCTAAATACTGTACAACAATTATATCATTAAAACAAACACAGTCATAGACATGTTGTTATCATATGCAAATTTATTCACTAGGACTTCCACCTCCACTTGCTGGGGATCCACTCCCTGAACGAGCAGGTGAAACACTCCTTGAACGTGCTGGAGAAGCACTTCTAGATCTCCCTGGTGATCCACTACCTGATCGAGCCGGTGATCCACTCCTTGATCGTGCTGGTGAAATGCTCTTTGATCTTGAACGAGATCTTGATCTGCAACCTGACCTTGACCTACTTCCAGATTTTGATCTGGATCTAGATCTGCTTCCAGATTTTGACCTTGACCTTGATCTACTTCCAGACTTTGACCTAGACCTTGATCTGCTTCCAGACTTTGACCTTGACCTCGATCTAGAACCACTTCCAGATCTTGATCGGGATCTAGAACCACTGGCTGACCTAGATCTACTACGAGATCTGCTAGCTGACCTGGATCTTGACCTGTTTGATCCAGATTTCCTTCCTTCATCCTCACTTGAACTTTCTGACAATATCCTTCGTCTCTTTCCAACATTCCCACCACCATCACTGCCACTCTCCCTGTAAAAAAATGAAATACATTTAATTTGTAATCATTTCAAAGCCATGTACAGAAAATGAATAATAATGTCTACCAAGTAACCTATGACCTTGAGTTGTAAAACTTTTTCTCAGAAGTTTTCATAATTATGGCATAAGTCTATGGATGTCAAAATACTACTGCATTTTTTGCCAATGTCTCCATACAAATATGTCTATGTCATTCATGCTGGACAAATGTATCAATTTATTCTAATGGATTATTATATAACAACGAAAATTGTAGTGGTACCTAAACATTCTGTATCTTAACATCTCAAATTTCTAAATTTTATATCAAACTGACCACTGACTAGTTCAAATACAGATATACAATAATATGCAATAAATTATTGTATATGGGCAATGGATGACAGTATTTGTAAGAGTACTTTGTCAGATATTTTTACATGTAAGCTTGTTGATGATCCTGCAACTATACCCATAAAAGACATAGATGTAGTATTGTTTGACAAAGTTAATTCTACTCCTGTACTTGAACTGACTATGAGGTAAAAGTGTGCTCACTGCTGAGGGCCTCAAAGTGACTTCAAAGTAAAACCAACAATTAAAGCATTCCATTTACTAAATCTTACCATATTTTTGTAAGGATTTTGCCCCATGTACATTTACTCCATATCCTTTCATTTGTTCATACAGTAATCATATTTATTTTACTCACTCATCAATACGCAGTTTTTTGGCTCCCTCTGAATCTGATCCCTCACTTGACGAGATGGTTGCCTTGGAAACAACCTTTCTACGTTGTTTAGCTGATAATCCATCGTCTGAATCTGGTTGTTTCTTGAATTTTCCATCCCTCCTTTTCTTTCCTCTCTTCCTCCCACGAGGAGCTCCTTCATCATCAGTATCAGCATCGTCTTTACGTGGTCTAAAATTAAAACAGATTTATTTCAGTTAAACCTATTACAGCAGAACTGATTTCACAAAAATACATTACCTGTATTTTAATGATTTTATAACTGCACTGCAATTTTACACTGGGCTAAAGAGTTGACTTGATCATACAATGTAAAACTATAAATTTCCTGATCCTGAAAAGCATAGGGAGATATCAGTGAGTACTCATTCAACAGTGTTCATTCAAAACATATATGCCTTAGTTAGGAGATAAAACATTAAACATTTTTTTCTAACTGGAATCTATTATCAAACATAAAATAAAGCAATGAAAAATGGTGATATCTTGTCTTCATTGCATTACTTTGTATCTTTATATATGATGATAACTTGTACAAAAGGAGACCCTTATATATGTCTTGCCTGCCTACACTGGACTTACCCTTTAAAATGCTTGAGAAACTCATCCATTCAAAAGAAAACTTAAATGGCTCATCTACAGTAAAGATCAAAGCCTTATGGCTGACAGTCATGTACTATCAAATGCGAAACTATTTACCAAACATCACCTAAGTTACTGAGAAACTGATCTAATAACATAAACTTTACACTGTCATTGGATGATGAAATTAATGTCAAGATAAAAGACCATATGACAGACAGTAAAATACTACTACGCATGACAAAACCAACATACCGGTACCATATTTCACTGACCTACAGATTATTTAGTTAATGATCTATTCACTAAAATTTAATCTGGTCAATAAACCATGAATTGAGGTCAAAGTAAAAAGCCATGTCACAGACTGCCATTTATACCTGAGAACAGCCTATATACCAAATATCATTGACCTCCAATTTACAGTTCTTGAGGAATGGACCTAGTAAAAAAAAAATTAACCTGTGTTGCAGATTACAGGATTTTGTGTCCATCAGGTAGGGTTGTATGTAAGCTAACCATGGACCAAATATGATGTTTCCTACAAGATATACTGAATTATGTACAGTTATTTTCATCATCAACCATCATATTTTGCTCATGTCTCTTTTTCGTCATAGGCAAGACAAAAACTACCATGTCATAAAACAAAAGCATACTTACATAACCATATCTATTTACTGAATACATTTATTCCATTTTACAGGCACTGCCATAAAAATTTCCTTTGCATAAATTTTTAAAAACTTTTGCACAATATACATATAAACATGTACATACAAACAGAGCCTGTACTAAGTCAGGAAATTTATTAAGCCTCTGTGTGTCTTGTCTGTTTTCTAGTTAGTTCACTTTATGTCTATGGGAGTCTAGGATGATGTTTATTTTGCTGAACTTGATTACTCTTTATTTAGGGGCCAACTCCGACCTGCCGTTGGGTGTGGAGTTTTCTCAACGTTCATTGAAGATCTTATGGTGGCTTTGAGTTGTTATTACTCCCCTTTGGGTTGTTGTCTCTTTGACACATTCCCTGTTTCCCTTCTTTTTCCCATATATGAATATTAAAAAAAATCAATTAAACCGAAGGACCTACAAAAGAAATTGTATATATGTACCTCCTCTTTTTATGCTTCTTCCTCCTATCATCATCGTCATCTGATCCACTTCCACCTCCACGACGTTTCTTCTTCCTCCGAGGAGCATCATCGCCACTTCCGTCTGACACAAAGTCATCATCAGCCATTTTCTTTGATCTCTGGAATGACATTGCAATTTGGTAAACAATGTACAAGCATATCTATAAGTAATTTAACAATAGTCTGTTTTTGCATCTTTTAAACTAACTTTGTTTCCACATTTCTGGGTGAACATTGGGTTCAGTCCACAGTGAGATGGATTAATCAGATGATTCCTATACTACCTACACTTTGTTTTAAAGGGGTTTATACATGTATATCAAGTAACTACCTTTCCACTAGATTTCTTTGGTTTGTCTTCCATTTCTGGCTCCAAAGCAATTTTTTTGGCTTTAGCGACATATTTAGCTCTCTGTTCCATCATCTTGGCTTCCATCTCTGATTTTATTCTCTGTTTCTCCATCTGTAACCATACACATACAAGTATTAACATGAGATACAGCAAACACAAAGGATGAAGTACATTTCATTTATTCACTGTTGCTTATAAAATGTTAATTAATAAAGGGCTTATGCAGGGGGAAGCATGATATGACCCCATCATAATATAGAGTTGTACATGTGGACCAGCATTGATAAAGCAACTGTGGACATCTATTAAATTCATAGTCCTACCAGTTAAAAAATAGGATTCTGTGGGTGATCTTCAACAATTTCAAAAGAACATAACCACATTCAAATTCAACAAGACTAGAAATACTGTGAGCAGCAAAACTTAATAAGGGCGGATAGCATTTCTTAGTAAAAGAGATTTTGGTCCCTTTTGCCAATTACATCTCAAAGCTGCAAAGTACCTTCAGATATTCCCAAAACCTAATGTCAAATACTAAATTACAGAAACAAATCCCATTAAAATCTGAAGAAAAAGACAACTTTATGCATGAAAAACAGATATTGCAGTCCCTTTTGGGACCTAAAAGTGAAGAAATAGATAAAGGTACAAAACAGCCATATTTTTTATACAGAGTCAAATAAAAAATACATAGAAACTAGGGGTGACTGTAGGAAACTAAAACATATGTCTCCCCTTCATATAACATTTGACAAGATAATACCTTACTATTCCAAATACATTAGGAGGGAAAGGAAAGCAAGAAAAACATACTTTTTGTTTTTATAGGTGTCTTGGTCATAAGTGAAAAGTTCTGGCCAACATCTAAAATCTAAGAACAAGGTTACATAAAGGTCATTATAAAATCTCTAGTCTACATTATGATGAAAACTTCATGGCTAACACTTCGAAAATGCAACTGTTTGACAAAGAAGCACTTGACTATTTGGTTTCATAAGAATTTCTCACAATGGGGATTTCTAATAGTACAGTTAAAAAACTATTTAGAATGTAAGCCAGCTCTAATGATACATACCTGTTGTTCCAGTACTTTCTGTCTGATAGCCTCTCTTTCCTCCTCTTGTTTCTGTCGTCTTTCTTGATCTGCTTCATCAATCTTACGAGCCCGAGCCACATGGTACTGAGCCTGACTAAGCAAGTCAGAGCATTGCCTGAAGTTTAAATACAAAATTTAATTTCATTTTATTGTAGACTATAATGACAACTAGTTGATTATGAAACTTCTGAAATTTAGTGTGATGAATTTCATTTTTAAAAGCAAGGCTTGATGAATTTATTTCATGATAAGTGTAAAATTTCATAATTAACATGATTGATTTGTAGAATTTCTCTAATTACAGACAGTAAAACACTAAGAATTGAATCCGAAATAGATAACACAGAAAATTTCAGAAGACTTATTCTATTTCTAACAGAACAAACGTTTCCCCAAGGTTAGAAAATGAGAAAACTTGATCGATATGGGATAAATTACATAAGGCTCTGCTTGACCTTTATCTAACTACATGTATATATTTCTTACCTGAATATCAAACACAATTTTATGTTTCCAAAGTTACGTCACTTATATATTTGACTTACCTAGCTTCAGCAGCTGCCTGAGCCAAATCAAACTTCATCCTATCACCATGTGTACTTAAATAACTAAAATACCTGTGAATAGACCAGTAAAATTGTCATAATGCTACATGTTTTATTAATACTAAAGCATCTGTAAACAAGATGTGTTCCTTAAATACTACATATGCTTCATCAACACCCAATTTCAAACATTTTTGACCTCTGTAACCTTAACCTTTGACAGGACCTAATTATTTTTGCATATTTATGTTCCTCTTGACTAGACCTATACACTTGCCAAGTATGATAAGTCTATCCTGCATAGTTATAAAGTTGCAGAAAAGGCTAAAGTTGAAGACAGACACACAGACAGAAAGCACAAAAACAATATGCCCCGATCCTTGATCCTTGATCTGGAGGCAAACATAACCAGTAAAATGTTAATATCACTGACGAGGAATATCATATCTGGTCATTTAATCTAGAGCTGAAAATTATGTCTCATTATCACCAAGCTTTTGATGTTGGACACTGGTGGATTGTCAGCTTATTCTCAGCCTAATTATTTGATGCAGAGATGCCAACCCCATCTGAAGAAAAATAGGAGTATTGACCCTGCAAAGCAGGGTCTTCTCACGGCCAGGGGTCATGGGCCACTCAAGGCTCCGAGAAGCTCTGGTGGTTCAGAAACTTTAAGGCTTTGGTATCCGGCCATCACATTTATCTGTCAAGATCGGCCATTTTTATGAATCTGATATCAGACAAATGCTTTTTTAAACAGGATTTTCAAGTGTGAAAGTGATCAATATTATAAAAATCAACCAATTTCGGTCCTGAATACGAAAAAATTCCAGGTTTGGAAAAAATTGGAGCTTTTCATTACAAGTTCAAAATGGGCAGATTTTTGGCATTAAAATCGGGGAAACTCCGCCGAAATCGGAGGGTTGGCTTCTCTGTTTGATGGTTGCATTAGGTTTAGTACTTGAAGAGGATAACAAAAGGTTTTTATCAACAATGATGACAATTTACCCACTGAATGTTAATTTGAAATTCTATGTCAGGTTGAAGGTCTATTTCTGTATGTTAGAATTTTGTAATGTTCAAAATATTTATACATGTATCCATTTAACTAGTGTACAAGAAGTCTTCGCCTTGCTTCAGAACATTAGATATAAAATACATCCTGGTTGTGAAAAAACATATTACATGGTTATGTATGTGAGAAAAATAATAAAATACCATTGAAAATGCAAGATTTAGAAATCTAACACACTCTGAGGTAAAACTCCGGAAGCCTTATTGAATAAATATTGAAATCTTTCCCTAGGATGTCTGAGATTTCCTCAATCTTGCAATCTCACTTGTTTTGATTCTATAAGTCTTAGCCAAGATACATTTACATTGAGTTTAAAAATATCAAGTTAGACCCTTTCATAAGCTCAATACAAATCTGAAATTCTGTTTTTAAGAAACATCTCTTACTTGTGAGCTAGTTCTAAGTCTCTGACTGCACTAAGTACTGTTTTCAGGTTACTCTTTTCATCCTTCAGGATAGATGTAGCAAGTTTCTGCTGTACCAAAGCTACATTGTATAGTAGGACTGTGTCACTGGGTGCAACATGACGAGCCTGAAAGTATCGATACAACCATTTTAATACTTGTCTTTCATACACATTTATTTTAAGTGATCTAATAAAATATTAAGCCCTTTAAATGATATCTGCCCATATTAGCTATGTGCATTTTGAAAATTTTTACACAACATATTTTTTCAATATATTTGTGTATTTATAATTGGAAAATTCTTGTATAAATTAGGATTTGTTGAAATTCAAAGAAATGTTTAAATAAATAAATTTATTCATATCATATTTAATTCATCAAATTCATTATTATGAACATGGTATATCTTACTGCTACAATATTAAAGTCAGGACTATGCAATTTTTTTTCTTGATGTAACTTTTGGTCCAAAAACCAGTAACAGCGTGATAATTTAAGACCACTTATATTTTCTCCATTAATATGCATAAATTTACCTTGACAAATCAATTTAAACTCCTGATGTGTTGCATTATTTGGCATACTACAAATATTTCCTCTTTGCATTTAATATAAACATTATATTCAGAGACATAAATAAGAAATCATAATAATATATAAAGATTCTACAAGAATTAGTTTATTGTGAATTTTCTAACATTGTCAAATATATGGTCTAAACGTTTTCAAGAGACTTGACAGGCTGAAAAACAATTGAATTTTATTCAACAATATGTGCAAAACTTCATAATTAACAACTCAATTTGTAGAATCCATTTCTATAATGATGAAGTTTAAAATCAAAGCTCCAATGGAGCTGAAATTCGAAAGCCCGGAATATATACACACCTGAAAAACTCGTAGTCATCCAAAAAACTGCCGCATAGAAAAAAACTTATTTATATGTTTTTTTATGAGAATTAGAGAGCTGCCTCAATCAACTCGAAGAGAAAGTGCAATTTATGAAAAATGAATAAAATAACAAAGGTAATTCCGAAATGGCGTCAAAATAATCAAAATGGATGCTTTTTGTTTCGGTGTTTAGATTTAATATGTCTAATGAGGTGCTAGGAGGACGACCATTTTATCCGGAAAGGGAGGATTACATGAAATCTGCACCTCCCTGAAATTTGATGTTTGAAAATAAATCTTCTGATCTAAATTTGCCACCCCCCCTCCCCTGGGAGTAAAATGATCTTTCCAAGAGAGTCTAATTTATGTAATTGAAAAATTAGATAATTGACTCGATAAACCCATTCGTATGTTTCTCTAATCACTATGTGATAAATAGCCAATACTGATGCACAGAACATATAATTAAGCGAAAGGCGCGCTGAATGTCTTAGTAGAGACACTGACGTGGTTTATGTTTATATACTCTATGTTTTTATTGATTTTATATAGCAACACCGTTACTATTCCATATACAAAAAACGAAATTTGAAAGAAACTTACGCACTATATTTCCGGCGGAAGCACGCAGCCCATTTGAGTGGGTTGATAGGCTTGAAGCTCATTTTAGTCACGTGACTCCTATCAGATGGTTATATCAATTCTCCAGCCTCTTCGAGGCTTTCGAATTAATAAAGAGACTGTATTTGGAGATGGTATAGAAAAAAATTTTAAGAGACTCTTCTGAAAAGTCGAAGTAAAATTATCTCCCCTTTAAGGTGTTGACCAATAATATATATTCCTTGATACTAGAGTGTTCTTCCTTTCTTTAAGGTTTCATCAAAATTTTGAATTGGTTAAACAGGAGTTGTGCTTACAGAAAAGTGTGGACAGACGAACATTTACATAGTGCCAAAAACTAAAAAGATTTACATCA
Organism: Modiolus philippinarum; assembly: GCA_002080025.1. Lineage (NCBI taxonomy): Eukaryota > Metazoa > Mollusca > Bivalvia > Mytilida > Modiolidae > Modiolus > Modiolus philippinarum. The sequence continues at coordinate 87,719 of MJUU01045412.1, forward strand.
TACACCTAATAATAATGAGAAATATGGGTCGGTTTTTTTCCCTATACAAAGCTAGATATATATGGTCAAAGTGGAGATAATCTTAATTTCAATATCCTTGATATCCACTTAGACCATATATAAGGAATTTGGTACTGGCAGATAACCGTCTGATAATTCTCAATACCATAGCACATACATTACATTTCATTTCAATCTTTTATCGTAAAACAGCTTAATATATCATAGACAATGGCTAGGGGACTATTGTGAATTTTGGACACTGTATTTGGGGTATAATAATAATGAATGGTTGAGGTACCATGCCTGATATTTGTACACTTAGAACTGGACAGGACAGACACTGAAAATGTAAGAACTAGTTATTGATTTAAAATGTTTGATTGGTCAACTTTGAAAATTTGAACATGGACGACATTGTTGTAACAAGAGTTGTCAGAAGACAACACAGCTCGCCGGAGATTCCAGTAACCTCAATGCACAATAAATTCGAAAGTAATAGAAAGCTTTCTTCACAAGAAAGTCACATATCAAATATAAACACCCTATCACTAAACAATTTAATTCTAGAAACAAAGTTAAAGTTTTTAAAAAATTGCCCTCAGGGCAAGGTCAAGGTCAAAATGTCTACAAATATGGTACCATTAGAAAGCTCTCATCCAAAGAACATCACATACCCAATATGAAGACCCTACCACTAAAAGCCTACCTTCTAGAGGCAAGGGTAAAGTTTTTACAAATTGTCCTCAGGGCAAGGTCAGGGTCAAAATGTCTACAAGTATGGTACCAGAAGAAAGCTCTCATCATAAGAAAGTTACATACTAAATATGAACACCCTACAACTAAAAGCCTATCTACTAGAGGCAAGGTTAAAGTTTTTAAAAAATCCCTCAGGGCAAGGTCAAGGTCAAAATGTCTACAAATATGGTACCACTAGAAAGCACTCATCATAAGGAAGTTACATAACAAATATAAACACCCTACCGCTAAAAGCCTACCTTTTATAGGCAAGATTAAAGTTTTTTAAAAATTGCCCTCAGGGCAAGGTCAGGGTCAAAATGTCTACAAGTATGGTACCAAAAGAAATTTCTCATCATAAGGAAGCTACATAACAAATATAAACACCCTACCGCTAAAAGCCTACCTTTTATAGGCAAGGTTAAAGTTTTTTTAAAAATTGCCCTCAGGGCAGATCAAGGTCAAAATGTCTACAAGTATGGTACCAAAAGAAAGCTCTCATCATAAGGAAGTTACATACCAAATATGAACACCCTACCACTAAAAGCCTACCTTCTAGAGGCAAGGTTAAAAGTTTTTTAAAAATTGCCCTACGGGCAAGGTCAAGGTCAAAATGTCTACAAGTATAGTACAAAAAGAAAGCTCTCATCACAAGGAAGTCACATACCAAATATCAACATCCTAGCTATTCAGGTCTCAATTCCACAAAGCAGGTTAAAGTTTTGCTGACGCCGACGCCGACACCGGGGGTATGACAATAGCTCTCCGGACATTCGTCCCGGCGAGCTAAAAATGAGCCTGGTCAATGAGGATAAAATTTTTAAAATTGACCAATCAAAAAATTTAAATATTTATGCTTGACGAACATTCCTTGTGTCCAATCCTGTTGTTGCTCTAAGGAATTTTTGTTCTAATAAAAATGTTTTATTATAAGACAACAAGACAATGAGATGGAAAAACCAGTGATCTAATTTTCGAAGGAATTATTTCAAGAAATAATTATTTCTTAGTGGTTTATAGAAAAGTCTGGCTTGTAATTTAAATTTCCAAATTAAATTTTAGACAATATCTCCTTCATTATTTATTTATTTATTTAAAATTATAATTGTCAGTATAAATGTTTGTTTGTCTTCGTAATAGAAATCCAAAATCAATGGTTTTTCCATACATCTTGTAATTATATCCCTTAACAAACCCATACATTGAGGTATTGTTTACAAAAATTAAAAGAATTAATTCTATTGCAATAATTTCTTTCGATAGATTTTTTTAATTAAAGAGATCAAAGTTGAACTAGACTGTATTGTAAAATTAAATTGAGAGTTTGAGTAAACATAACAATATGCATATTTTACCTTGAGTAGAATATTCTTGCACTCTTTGAGTCGACCACACTTGAAATAGGCCCTTGCCAGATAAACCATTACTTCAACATTGTGGTACTTGAAGAACTTCTTTAAGCAGTTCTCATACTACAACAAGACAAAATATATTCAAATTGTACAACCAAGCTACATAATGGTGTGAATTTAGCCCAAGTTCTTGTTAAATGTTATTCAAAAACTGTATGTGGGTAGTTAATCTATCCTCGTAAAATCGTATAGGAAAAAAGAATTGTGACTGAACATTTGGTGCAAAGATTTGCAAATTCAATACCCGGTAGTACAAAATTTAGTTTTAGTATGTTACAACAAATATTCATATCCCCTTACAAAATAATAAACTGAGACATCGAGACACTGAGACATTGTTTTCAATAATTTTCTGCATAACTTTTACAAAATGTTTTGCCAGATATTAATTTTGAAAATGGTTTTATAGCATTCAAGTGAGACCTTATACCAAAATTCTTGCTAGCAGCTAAAACTTTTTCACAAATTGACATAAAAATAGCTCCATTGAAATTGATCAATAGCTAAGAACTTCATATTTCATATGAATAAAATGGTTGAAACTGACTGTTTATAATTCATATTCATAGAGTAACATTTAAGCTTTATTCTAAACAAGATAAACAAGGGTATTCCAATATACCACCCACTCACAAGTGGGGGAATAATAAATTGCAATAAAACAACATTGGGAATAAGGAATTGCAAAATTCAACTCATGATGGTGCATGGTCACAGAAAACAAACTTTCCTGGGTGCTGACCCACCATCAAAGATGCTGGTGAAAGATTAGATAATCCAACCACGTACAATGGCCGAGATATTAACTCAAACAAAATCTTGAATGTAAGTCAATCAAGCAGAAAATGAAGGTCAAATTGACCTAATTTTGCAAGGATGTTGACCTACCATCAGAGATGAATGCATACGCAAGGTTAGACCATCCTACCATGTACAGTTGATGAGATCTGAACTGGGACATAAACTTGAATGTAAGTCAATCAAGTGGGAAAAAGGTCGAAGTAACATAATATTTTCATAGACGCTGACCTACCATGCACAGTGAAAGAATTAAACTCTGACACAGACTTGAATATAAGTCAATCAAGCAAAAATATGTACAATGACTGAGATCTGAACTCAAACAAAATCTTGGATGTAAGTCAATCAAGCAGAAAATGTGGGTCAAAGTGGCCTAATTTTTCATGGATGCTGAAATACCATCAGAGGTGAATGCATACATAAGATTAGATGATCCGTCCAAAATGTAGGATAATATAGTCAAATGAGCAGAAAACTGAATATCCCAGGGCAATTTCTGCAGGATAAAAGGAATCAACATACTTCAGATGAACACATTACACTTACCATCTGTACTGCTGCAACATACTGTTTCTGTTCAACGTAGATGTGAGCTATATTTAACCATACATCACAGAAATCGGCAGTAGCTTCTCTGACTTGGGCAAAGATATCTCTTGCTTCATTTATACAGCCTTTATGTGCCAATACACAACCTGAAACATACAACAATATATTTTCTGTATTATTTCATTGACAAAATATGATTTGTTGAACAAAGCAAGAGACACAATAACCATATAGTGGGTAATTATCATGGTAGTATAATTTCATGATTCATTCCACAAATAGAAGGTACTATTAATTTTTTTCTGTCGTGGAGAAATGTGTAAAGAACATACATAAAACTAGAAAATGTGTCTGTAAGCCAAGGATGCCCCGCCAATAAATTTATTGCAAAACCTGAACTCATAATTTGACCGAAGTCATTCATGCATAAAATGAAGGTCATCAACACCCAATTTTAGTGGAACGGGTAGGTCTTCAATAGATGAATGTCTCAGTGAAATATCATGATTCTACAATACATAGTTGTTGAAAAACAGACCTAAATGCAAAACTTAACCAAAGTCACTGAAGCGTAAAATGAAGGTCAAAGCCACCTAATTGTCAATAATTTGGGTAGTACTCATCAAGGCAATTAATTTGATGAAACATCATTGTCCTGTAATGTGTAGTTGTTGAGGAATGGACTTTAACGCAAAACTTAACCAAAGTCACTGAAGCGTAAAATGTAGGTCAAAGCCACCTAATTGTCAATGATTTAGGCAGTACTCATCAAGGCAAAAAATTTGATGAAACATCATTGTCCTGTAATGTGTAGTTGTTGAGAAATGGACTTTAAGGCAAAACTTAACCAAAGTCACTGAAGCGTAAAATGTAGGTCAAAGCCACCTAATTGTCAATGATTTGGGTAGTACTCATCAAGGCAATTAATTTGATGACACATCATTGTCCTATAACATGTAGTTGTTGAGAAATGGACTTTAACACAAAACTTAACCAGAGTCACTCAACCATGAAATATAGGTCAAAGTATCAAACTGCCAAGTGAATTATGTAGTACTATCCAAGATCTACCTACTGGTCTACTACCATTGTTCTATACCTTACAGTTTCTGAGAAATTGACTTAAACGCAAAACTTAACCGGATGTACGGACGGACGGAAGGACAGACAAGGGTAACACTATATGCCCCTTCCACATTCGTGGGTGGGGCATAAAGATATATACAGGCGACCTTGATATAATTTTTGTCAAGGATACCGCTTAAGTGCATGCTAGGGGCCTTCTTGATCTCGCTTGAGGGGGTGAATATTGTTCACCTCTAGTTGAAGACCCTCAGGCGACATCAAGATGTAGACAGGAATAAAAGCCCTGTCCTTGATAAACTGGAGTTTTCTATGTATCATGTGCGTTTTTGTCACATGTACATTCACTCCATATCCTTTCATTTTTCCTATTTAATTCTTTGATTTTATACTGTAGAAGTACTTTTATTCCTGGACATCAATTTTCGTTGTTTTCATAAATATCACTATTTCATGGTTACTTAAATTTGTGGTTTCGAAACTTTAGCAAGAAATGTATTTCGTTGGGAACTTAATTTTGTGGTTTAAGCCAACCACGAAATCAACGAAAATTGGAACCCCACGAACAATAGTACTTTTACAATATTTAATTTCATGAAGAGAAAAATATTCCAAGTTCAGTTAAATAGGAAGTTGGCATGTTACAAATTCCAAACTCTCGTACATGGTAAAAATCCCCATACTAATACTTCATATAAAATCACAGAGAGCTAGTATATATGGTTCATGAGAAAATTGTGACTGAAATTTTCAAAACCCTTCTGTCAACAGGGAGTGCAGCCAGTGATCCCAAACTGTTACACAGTATAGGACCCATACTGATATTTAATTGAACTGACTGGTCACCGGTCAATTATATTGGGATTATTCGTTTTAATCTTACCTACAAGACAGAGAAAATTAAGCCACGCCCAACCTGTTCAATAAATTTGAGTAATACTTAATGCAAAATTGCAGAAGGCTTGAATATGTGGTTCTTGAGAAGAATGTGACAGGTTAATTTTTTTGGGATGCTGATGAGGATGCAAGACGACAGATAGTGATCCCTATATTTCATCACTACGTGAATGCTGGTGACAAAAAATTAAAGAACCTTAGTGAGCAAGCTCACATACCCCACGCCCCCACATATCCGATAATCCTGCATTATCTAAAAATTATCAAACATTGAAATCCAAGTAGTTTGCACATCTCTTACAGATGCACAATCATCCTGTAAAATATCTTAAAAACTGTACGAGGATTTATCCGAACAAATAATGTACCCTATATGCAATATAATGCATAAAAATGACAAAGTTCAACAATGTGTAGTTTTCTGAAAAAAAATATCAAAAATCAAAATCCAAGTAGCATGCACATCTTTGATATGTGAACAATCAACCTGCAAAATAATAACTTCCTATCTAATAAACTG
>MJUU01045412.1:113829-132302 GCA_002080025.1 Modiolus philippinarum
GAAATTAAAACCCGGGCTTAAGCTTGTGCCAACAAACATCATGCTAAAATTTGGTAACAATCCGTTCACTAGAACCAAAGTTATGCTGTCCACAGACGCCGACGCCGACGCCAGCGCCATACCATAATACGACCGCAAAATTTTTGCGGTGGTATAAAAATGTAACTAGACAGTAGTGCAGCAAAGAAAGACAACTCAAAGAAGATAAACATTCAGCAAGCAACCGTACGCTCAAAAGCTGAACCTGCAACCCTGAAACGACAATTGCTTCTGTAAGAATTACAAATACAATCAAGTGTTACACTGAGATCTGTGGTGTTGACCATCTTGGATTTATGATAAGTACTCAAATATAACATTTGGTAGAGGATCAACTAGTTACCATGATTTGTTAAAAGTAACTTGGTGTATGAAAGGTTTTCAAGAATTGCCAATTTGCATATTTTTCCATAGGGTCCAATGTTAAACTAAATATGCAGTGGCATCCATCATGGATTTATGACAGGTACAAATATCATGCATTTTGAAGATGACCATCATATTATCATGTCTAGTTGATACATCAACTTGATCATGCACAAAAATGTTTTCTAACATTGGCAATTTACAACATTTTCCTTGTTGAAATGTGCATATGCAGAAACACAGTAACTTCAGTATTTGTTATTTCCCACAGGGTCTACAGTGGCAGCCATCTTAGATTTATCATCGGTACAAAAATTATACATTAGTTTGATAACCACAATGTTAACATGCCTAATTAATATCAAACTTATGTATGAATGAGCAATTAATGAGATTTTCCCAGAGGGTCCAGTGTTTTGTGGTGGCAGCCATCTTGGATTTTTGACCATGTAGTGCTCTAAATATCACATTTGATAGGTCCATCATCTTACCATGCTAGTATCAAGGTGATGTATGGAAAAGTTTTCCCATAGGATTGAATGTTAAACTATGTTTCCACACTGGAGATAACAACATTCAAGACAAATGAATAGTCAAAATACATCACATATACCCTATTGTATGAGAAAAATACACATCTTTCCAAGGTGCGATATCCTATCTAGAGTCAGCTGCCTTCCAAAATAAATTAAAGTAGAATAAGGAAGTTACATACCAAATTTGAGCACCCTACCACTAAAAGCCTACCTTCTGGAGGCAAGGTTATAGTTTTTCAAAAATTGCCCTACAGGCAAGGTCAAAGTCAAAATGTCTGCAAATATGGTACCATTAGAAAGCTCTCATCATAAGGAAGTTACATACCAAATATGAACACCCTACCACTAAAAGCCTACCTTCTAGAGGCAAGGTTCAAGTCAAAGGGGCTACAATTATGGTACCACAAGAAAGCTCTCATCACAAGGAAGTTACATACCAAATATCAACATCCTAGCACTTAAGGTCTCCATTCCACAATAAAGATTAAAGTTTTTGCTGACGACACCAACGCCGGGGTATGACAATAAAAAATTGAAAATCTGATGACTATTTTACCAATTTCTTTTTTTTAGCTTCATCTGTTAGCAAACACTATGAAAAATAAATAAGGCAGATTTTTTAATCATTTTTCAAAGCTCTGTCCTTAGCTGAGTTTGGTTTTCTATTCAGATAATTTTGATTGTTTCGTTCTCTATCAGCTTTTGTACACCTTTCGATATCTGGATTTCCAATGTTTTGATTTTATCTGCACTGATGAGACATAATTTGTTGAATGGCCATATGCAGAAAGTAAATTTACAATAATTTTCAATTGGTATTTTGTGGTTAATCCAAAATACAAACAGATGAGGTGGCGTAAATTTAAACGATTATTTGTGCGCTGATTTTTTATGATTTTCCTTGCAAATATACATTAAACTAGAGGATGACATGCCCCCGCGCAAGGTTGAATCAAATTGGGATTTTTTAGTAATATTTGTGTCTGTAAGATACATATGATGCCCCTCTAGACACATGTTATTCTAGGTTGCACAGATAAACTATGTACCCTCTATTACTAAATCACCAAAAAAAAAATAAAAAGTTGAACAATGTATATTTTTGAAAAAAAAATGAACCGAAATCAAAATAAATACCACATGCACATCTTCAATATACCAGTAGGTACAAATGAACTGCAAAATAAAAGCTTCCCAGCAACAAAACTGTAGGAGGAGTTGTGAGGACAATCTGTGCACCCTCTATCAATAAATCACCCAATATTAATGACCAAGTTCAACAATGTGTATTTTTTCCAAAAATGCATCAAAATCAAAATCCTTACCATATGCACATCTTCAATATAAGTACAAATTATCTGCAAAATAAAAACTTCCTAGCATAAAAACTGTAGGAGGAGTTGGGTGGACAACTATGTACCCTCTATTACTAAATCACCAAAAAATGCCTAAGTTCAACAATGTATAATTTTTACAAAAATCAACCAAAATCAAAATTCTTCCCACATGTACATCTTCAGTATAGGTACAAAAGATCTGCAAAATAAAAACTTCCTAGCTTCAAAACTGTAGGAGGAGTTACGCGGACAAACTATGTACCCTCTATTACTAAATCACCAAAAAATGACTAAGTTCAACAATGTATATATTTGACAAAAATTAACCAAAATCAAAATCCTTACCACATGCACATCTTCAATATAGTTACAAATGATCTGCAAAATAAAAACTTCCTAGCATTAAAACTGTAGGAGGAGTTGCGCGGACAAACCATGTACCCTCTATGAAAAATCACTAAAAATGACTAAGTTCAACAATGTATATTTCTGACAAAAATGCACCTAAATCAAAATCCTTATCACATGCACATCTTCAATATATGTACAAATGATCTGCAAAATAAAAACTTTCTAGCATGAAAACTGTAGGAGGAGTTGCGCGGACAAACCATGTACCCCCTCAGATGGACGGACGGACAGATAGACAGTGGTAAAACAATATGCCCCCCTCCTCCCCCCCCAACTTATTGTCGCGTGGGCATAAAAAATAAATGCTGATATCTAAAAATTAAATTGTAATATTGATGAAAGGTAAAGCCTAACTTAAGACTGCCAACCTTTATAATAAATACTAATATACGATAAAAATATCAATCAATGGACAGGGGAGGGACGGTGGAAATTAATTTGAAATGAATAAAATAATTTCTGTGAGGATAGAAAAGGTCTAGCTATCATGGAAACTGATGATAGTTGTGAAGAAGATACTTGAACAAATACAGACTGCCCACAAAAGTTGAAATCATGTAGTTTTAGTTTACATATTAAAAAAAAAGCATTGATGGTCTACAACCCATTTTTTTCTCTTCCATTAAATATCCAAAATATACTTCAACACATATATAGACACTTAAATTCTGTACTTTAAAATTTATATCTGTTCACTACAATAAAATGTTTGAAATTGAAATAGTTTAAAAACTAAATATTTAAAAAAAGCATTCACAACAACAAAAAATATTCCATCTCAGAAGAAATGTTGTACCAGATAAAGCCACAAAAAGTGTTTTCTCAGGTGCAAAAATATCAAGTTTTTCACATCAAATTTTTGGAAATCTGCAAATCATACTTAGATTATCTTCATTTCTTTACTGTCCTTTTAAATTTTAAATATTTGAATAGAAATCACAATAGGGGGTAGTCAAACATCAAAGAGTTTTGTCAATATTTTCTAATGATGGTATACAGCTTTAAAAGAACATAGCAGAAATGTTTAATTTGATGTCTCACAATTGATACCCTTTTTATTTGAATAGTCCAAAATCTTCAATAGATACATATGTTGAATAAAGATACACAAATATGACATATAATTATTAATCTAATATCTATATGCTTATAAGTCTTAATTAACTTAATACTAGAAACAAGATCAGATGGTCTTAAAATACCACCAACATTTATGTTATGTTGCTAATAAGACATGTTTATTTAAAAAAAAATACATTTATTTTAACAATAAAAATGCATTTTTTAATTTTAATTTTTTGTATGATCTTTTTCTATTTTTTTACATTAAAATACAAAATCAAGTACCCATTTCAAACAAACACTATAATCTTCAAATTAAATAAAAGCAATTAATTATTTTCACTTTTCTCTAAACACTGATCAAAAAGGTGGCAAAGCCCATGAGTAACAGTGATTGACCCAAGCTAATCATGATTGCGTTGTGAAAGTGAACTGATTGCACAAGCTTATCATGTCTGAACTCTCTGACTGAACTGATTGCACAAGCTAATCATGCTTGAACTCACTGATTACTTAATCAAATTCCCTTTCATCTCGTTAAAACAATAAGTGAAGCCATACAAATTTACTTATTAAACAATCTTAATACAAAGACCAACCAATCAAAATATAATGTTTTCAAGCTGAGTAACTTTAATATCAATTTGGACCAATCAGAAAATGAGTGAAAGTGAACAAACCCAAGCCATCTTCTGAGATTCTCGAACAAAAACCCCTGCCTCGGATGGCAGTTATGACAGTTTTCACTCATTGTCTTTCAATATTGAGTAAACCTTGCCAGTAATAATGGACACAGCAAACTTCATAGATCTGACAGTAACTGAGTCAACTACATTATCAGATGTCATAGCTGCTACTATTCCTGACATAACAGTAGATGATGACTCCGACAACAGTTTGGACCAGTACCTTCAGAACACAACTACCCAAAATGATGCCACAGCAACAATTACCAACTACACAATATGTCAGCCTGCTGAATCAACTACTACAATACCAACAGTCAACCAAACACCAACCAAGTATGCAGCTTGCCAATATACTACACCTAATGCTAAGTCAGCCATTACCCAGCAGACAACACCTGTCAACTACTTCAGTCCTGTTGGAGACAGTCGTTTTAACGACTCTTTGTCTGGTCTCCTTGGCTCACCACCACCTGACAGTCCACTGGCAAACAACCCGTTCTTCCGTGATCTACAAGCAGTACTAGCAGATGAGTGTAAGGCTACTTACTCACTACCAGATTTACTCATGAGTACCATGACAACTCAACCACATCAGAATGTCTTTCAACGAGAACAACAACTTCAGCTTCGCTTCAAACTGCTACATGACCGTTTCCCAGACAACATTAAACAACTGTCCAGTTTCTACCGTTACCAGGCAGCACTAGTCGAGACCGATAGATTCCGTCATCTTCATCCAACCAACTATCCAGAGCATTACAGAACATCACTCAACAACCACTTCGACTGCCAGCTTCATCAGATCATGGACCGAGTGGAGAAAAGTTTGTCTCTTCTAGAAGAATCCATCAAAGTAACATCAACATCAACTCATGTCATCAAACAACGACCACTTCTCTCCAAAAAAGCTATCAGACTAATGGAAGACTGGTATGATCAACACCTGGAACATCCGTACCCAAACAACACCACTATCAACCAACTTGCAGAATCTGGTAACATTAACATCGAACAAGTCAAGAAATGGTTTGCCAACAAACGTAACCGTAGCAACAACACAAGGACACTCACTGAGATTGCCAGACAAAAGCGTAGACTTGCTATGCAGCAGACTAGTTAAATCATGAACTGTGAAGTGATATGAACTTTGAACTTTAGTGTTAATCTAACAAGTGCTATGTATTGTTATTGTTTTGTTTAAAATTGTTTGTTATGTTTTTGTGAAATGTGCATATTATGAATACTAAAATATTGAAATGTGCAAATTAAAAGACTTCAAACAAGATATATTTATTTTTTTTTATTTCTTAGTATAGATTAGAATTAGAGACGCTTTGGACAGAATACAAATTGACTGGCTGACTTTTTTGCTTGTATGGAATGTTGTCAGTTTTCTTATTTTCTTTGGATTCTTTTCTCTCTTTTGGGGGTGTTTCCTTTCTTTTTTCTTATTGTGGTTTTGTGTTCCTTTCAGAAAAGGGATAATTACAGATGGTTTGGTTTGGAAATATGATTATTCAAAATTACTGGGACAAAATAACTGACAAACTTTGTATCAAATTATTGAATACAAATAAAATGTACAAATCAACATAAATTTTGCTGGTACATAGATAAATAATATGTATGTTTATTGGTGTACAGACAAAACCTGTATCACAGTGGAGCTGATAGATAGGTCAGAATTTCTGCTTGGACCTTGTATTTAGATCCCTATTTTTTCACCCTGTCTCAATATGTATGAACTAACATAATTGCAGGTCAATTAAAAATTTCACCCAGACTTCTGAGTCAAAGGGTTTTGGGCCCATAATAACTCAACTGGCATCTTGGGTTTGTAAAGCAGAAGAAGCATAGTCTGAAACAAGAGGCTACAGAATTACAAAATATAAAACTGTATGAAACTGTTACTTAGAATTAAAACACACCAGTTATCACAATAAAGATGCCATGGAGCATTTTGCTCCGTGTGTAATGTATCTTGTTTTTTCCTTTGATGTTATGTGAAAGTTTCAGGACTCCTCGGACTTCTGAACCCAAATTGTACTTGACTTGGGTTTTGTAGTGAGCAAGTTGCATAACAAGTTTGAAGCATTATCTTCTTTCATTTACAAGTAATCAGTCGGAAAACTTCATGGGACAGACAGACTGACTGACGCCTGATTGTATGACATAATATGATGTCACTACATGTGGCAGGACACAAAAATGTTCATTGATAATCTGTTGATGTCGATAACATGCCCATATCAATGACCTTTAACTTTACCAGACAGATTGATATACAATAATTTTGTTAGACAATCAAAAAAAAAACTTTGATTGTTTTAATTAGTGGACAAAAGCTTTTCAAAATATGGTGCAGAATAGATATCCCAGATATGAAAACGAAAGGAAATGGGGTAAATGTCAAGGAGACAACATCCCATCTCCATATAAAAGGTCTCAAAACAACATCTAGGGGTCACTGTACAGTCTTCAACACAGTGAGGAACCTCACAGCATATAGCAGGCCCTAAAAACAAATAAACTGCTGCGCCAAGAGCACATGATACGTCAGTCCACTGTCAAATCAAACTTTATGGCATTGTTGGACCACAACAAAATTTTCATTGAAAAAAAATCAAACATAATATGTGCCTTAACAAGATGAAATCAAATTAAATTTCACAAAGTCCAGGGGCCATAACTCTGCACGAAATCAACCAACTGGAACCAAATTCCAACTTGACCTGTATCTAACCTAGAGATATACTCACATACCAAATATGAAATTAATATGTCAAGTGGTTAAAGTAAAAAACTCCAGAACCCTATACATTCAAAATTTCACTAAGTCAAAGAGCCGTAACTCTGTACAAAATCAACTGACCGGATCTAAACTCAAACTTGATCTGTATCTCACCTAGATATACTCACATACCAAATATGAAATCAATAGGTCAAGCGGTTACAGAAAAAACTCTGGAAACCTATAATTTTTTTTTAATTTTATAATTTCACTAAGTCCAAGGGCCATAACTCTGTACAAAATCAACAGACTGGAACCAAATTCGAACTTGATCTGTATCTCACATAGGTATACTCATATACCAAATATGAAATCACTATGACAGACAGTTACAGAAAAAAACTCCAGAAACCTATATTTTTCAAAATTTCACTAAGTCCAAGGACCATAACTCTGTACAAAATCAACAGACCCGAATCAAATTCGAACTTGATCTGTATCTCACCTAGATACCAAATATGAAATCAATATGTCAAGCGGTTACAAAAAAAATCTCTGGAAACCAAAAAGATAACAGATGGATGGATGGAGGGTATACCATAATACGTCCGTCGACGGGCGTATAAAAACAAAAACAAAACCAGATGGTCATATAAATCACACCTTCAGATTTGCAAACATTTAACACAACAAGAATCTATGAGTCAGTACTCACTAGTGATACTCCTGCTCTACCATTCTACACCTAACAAAGAATCTGTGAACCAGTGCTCACTAGTGGTACCCAAACTCCAGACAAGTGTAAAAACAAGAGGCTCCCAGGAGCCTGTATCGCTCACCTGGTTTTCAGTTACCACAATCAAGGCAAAAATTTAAGTTATACAGTTGATCTTCAGTTTCTCAAACTTTCGTAGGTCGAACACCTCCAATATCTTGAACTGTTTTTAAAGTCTGATCATGTTTTATTATATTTCTTTGTTGAGATTTTTTGATAAAAAATGTTCTTGCTAAGGACCACTTTCGAGTCCAGTTTTTAAGTCGAGACGTCATTTTGTAAATGGCAGTCAACAAACAATTTTCACATCGGTTTTGAAGTCCTAATATCAATATCTATTTGGAAATCAAATTTCTTTGAAATAGGACAATGCTGAATTTTCCCGCCTTTTTGGTAGCCATTTTAAATATGACGGTCAATGAACAATTTTTAACATCAGTTTTGAAGTTGCTACATCAAGACCTATTTGGAAACCAAATGTCATTGAAATCGGACAATGTTGAATTTTCCCGCCTTTTTGGGCGGCCATTTTGAAAATGGCGGTCAAGGAACAATTTTCAATACCGGTTTTGAACTCGCAACATCACGTTCTATTTGGAAACCAAATTTCATTGAAATCGGACAATGTTGAATTTTCCCGCCTTTTTAGGCGGCCATTTTTAAAATGGCAGTCAAGGAACAATTTTCAACATCAGTTTTGAAGTCGCCACAGCATGGCAAACATTTCATCAATTTACACTTAACCTTCATCTTCTATAGTTTTGGAAATAATAGATGAAAAATACGGAAATTTTAAAAATTCGGTGAAAAAAGGGCAATAACTCCTTCAAGGGTTTACGGATTTTCAGCAAAATTTCAGGATGGGTAGACCTTTATATGCTGAACATTTTTGCAGTTTACACTTGACCTCTATCTGTTACACTTTTTGAAATAAAAAATGAAAATTGCAAAAATTTTGAAAATTTAACGGAAAAAGGGCTATAACTCCGAGATGGGTTTTCAGGTTTTCTTCAAAATTGCACAGTGGGTAGATCTCATCATGCTGATCAATTTTACTTCATTGTCAGATTTTTGATATCTGTAACCGTTTTCCAGTTATTAGCCAAAAACTGCAATTTACCCCTATGTTCTATTTATAGTAACAGCAGCCATGTTGTTTGGTCCTCCGACTAATCAAATATAACTTTTAAACTACATACCCTGGTGATGATTCAGGCCAAGTTTGGTTCACATTGGCTTGGTAGGTTCAGAGAAGTTTTGAAAAAGTTGACAGACGGACGGACAGACGACGGACACAGACGACGGATGCAAAGTGATGGCAAAGGTTGGTGAACAGAATGCAGTTTCCACACAGCTGTAAAAATCTATTACACAATATGGCATGATCATACAATGCTTGTGACAAAATTTCAGATAAGAATCATTTACAACTGCAGACAAAACTTGTATGAAAAGTTACTCTATCAAAAAGCAAGTTCCAAAATTGACCATGTCAGCAACAGGAAGTAATATACCTACAGGTCAGAAAACATGTCTCAAGGATATGGCACAATGAGAAAAAGCTTCTGACAAAATTTCATATCTTATCACTGCTCAGATAACACAACAAAATTTGTTACGGATGGACCCACACACATGCTGAAAACAGTATACACCCTATCCCCAATAGGAAGCAGAGGCATAAAAAGTGTGAAAATTGACTAAGTCGTAAACAGAAAGTAGTATCCCACAACAACCAGTTCAAAAACTAATTCCATCATCATATAAAGCTTCTGATAAAGTTTCAGATTTTTATCATTTAACCATTTATAAATACTACAAAAATTTATTATGGATGGACCCAAACACACTAAGACAGGGAGCCGGGTATAACTGGTATAAAGTAAAGGTCACTGACAATGGACGATACATTTATATTTGAACAACCATTTGTCAATTAAATGCTACTGACTGGTTGATCCTTCACTTTTCAAACTATCATCAAGGAAAAAGTGTAGACCATATTAACTTATAGCATTACATATTGTCAGCAATAAAAGACTTGGTTAATAATCATCTTACTAGTATTAAGGTGGTACGGGGTCTTAAATTCTGTCAGATAGAATTTTCTGATTATTTCATGATTGACCCTTTGTTATTAGAGCATACAAATAATAAAATAAAAATAAGGGGTCACCGGCCATATAAGAATGAAATATGAAATGTAAAAATCTGCTATTTTGGTTGAAATAATAGGGAAAATTAGCGAATTTTAACAAAATTTTTAATTTTTTAGTTACATCAGATAGAATTTTTTTTAATTTGGAAAATTAATAGCTGTAATTAATAGCTGTCCTTCAATTCCATGAAAAAAATTTTGAGGTCACCGAACTTATTTTTGAATAAATTGAAAAAAATCTCATTTTTTTCCTATGATTTCTATAAAAATTATCGCCCCTTAATGGAACAGGAGTTAGCCGAAAGGTTCAATATTTTGCGTGGTTATTTAATAAAAGTGGCATATTTCATCAGATTTAACTATTGAAAATGGTTTCGGCAATGTTCCCGTAGTGATTGCCATTTTAAGTCACATGCGCAAGAATGATGTGCAATTTTAAACTCCTGTACTACCTTAAGGAAAGCTAATCAAAATCCAAGAAATGCACACCGTTGTGTGATGGTTTAAGCCATGAAACTTTCTAATATACCATTTTCTGTGGTAGATAATGTGAATGAGAAACATTTGTAAATTATCCCCCTGTACCAATTTTAGCTATATTTGGTCAAAGGGGAGATAATTCTTTTTTTCATTTCAAAAGATTTCATTGGTATGTTTATTGAAATCCTCCTCCCTTTGACAAGATATCTCTAACTGGGTACAGGGAGATAAACTACAAATGTTTCAGACTGATAAACATGTCTTTTTCTGCCCTTAAAATTAGGGGAAAGTCTCTGAGTAGATATTGTGCAGAGAATTAATACGACAAAGCAAAGCACATATGGTCATTCTGGCAGTTTGTCTTTGGAGTCTTCATCTGATTATTAGGGTTTTATCAACAAACAGATCAAATTTACTCAGCAACAGAAGAAACATGCCACTTCTTTAATGTTGTTTAGCTCCCTTAATATTTTAGCTGTATATTGGTCCTTTTTATGTATTTTTTAAATTCAAATATCGAGAACAAACAAGTCCATTTTGTCAAAAAAATTCTCTTTTTTTAAGTCAAAGCAACAATTTCTTTTGAATGTGTTAGAAAACAAAAGTCAAAGAATTGCTCTTATCATAATGGGCTTGTTCTGAAGTTGTATTGTCTACAGTTACAAGAACAGTATTTTTTTTACATCTCACATATAAGGACAAAAGGGTTCAAAATTCACACCATTTGTACTTATTTTTTGCATTTTTTGTGAAAAAAAGGGTTTTATGAGAAAAAGAAATTGAGAATTCAAAAATGTCTCATTTTTTTCAGAATTTTGTCTCCCTAATATGAAAAACAATGTGTAAAAATTTCAAAATGTTCCAACGAGTATTGTAAGAGATATTTACTTTTGAATTTAAAGGTACAAAGAACAAGAGCTGTCGCCGAATGGCAGCCAAAGATACCCCCCGCTCATTGAACCCTGAATCGATATGGTAAGTACAAAATTAAGTTGGTGTGGACACAATACAGGTGTGGACACAGTACAAGTGTGGATCTTCAAGAAAAAACTTTTCACAAGGGTTCCAATGAAAACACTCTGTCTAAATCAGGCAAATATAAAATTCACCCTTTTCAGCCTATTTGACATTTTACACATCTACAAATAGTGTTCTTCCTTTGTCTAAAGTTTCATCAAAAACCTTCAAGTGGATTAAGAGGAGTTTTGCGTAAGAGGTAACCCATACATAGGGAATCAATGAAAACTCAAAGTTGAATTATCTCCCCTTCCTTGTTTCTGGCAATAATTATATTCCTTCATGCACATCTCCATACAGTGTTCTTACTTTGTGTAAAGTTTCATTAAATTCTTCCGAGTGGTTTAAGAGGAGTTGCGCTTTAGAGGTAACCCATACATGGGGAATCAATGAAAAGTCGAAGTTCAATTATCTCCCCTTCCTGGTTTTGAACAATAATTATATTTCTTCATGCACATCTCCATATAGTGTCCTTCCTTTGTGTAAAGTTTCATCAAAATCCTTATAGTGGTTTAAGAGGAGTTGCGCTTACAAGGTAACCCATAAATAGGGAATCTACGAAAAGTCAAAGTCGGATGATCTCCCCTTCCTGGTTGCTGACAATAATTATATTCCTTCATGCACATTTCCTAATAGTGTTCTTTCTTTGTGTGAAGTTTCATTAAATTCCTTCAAGTGGTTTAAGAGGAGTTGCGCTTACGAGGTAACCCATANATTTTTGATATCTGCTACGGTTTTTGAGTTATTTGCCAAAAACAGCAATCTACCCCTACGTTCTATTTTTAGTAACAGCGGCCATGTTGTTTGGTCCTCGGACTAACCGAACACATTTTTTAAACTACATACCCTGGTGATGATCCAGGCCAAGTTTGGTTTCATTTGGCCCAGTAGTTTCAGAGGAGAAGATTTTTGAAGAAAAGTTTACGACGGACGGACGGATGGACGGACGGACGGACGACGGACGGACGACGGACGACGGACGCCAAGTGATGGCAAAAGCTCACCCTGGCTTTAGCCAGGTGAGCTAAAAAGGGTTTTTCTAGAAAAAGAAATTGAGAATTAAAAAATGTCTCATTTTTTCAGAATTTTGTCTCCCTGATATGAAAAACAATGTGTAAAAATTTCAAAATGTTCCAACAAGTATTGTAAGAGATATTTACTTTTGAATTTAAAGGTACAAAGAAATACACGTTATTGGTGCATTTCTTTTGCTGTTAAGGGCTATTCCATTCAAAAGTATGTACCAAGGTCAGAAGGCAGAAAATGAAAATTCTTGTGGGTTCTTGCTGATTTTGTACTTTATTGCTATACTCATATTTGCCAATTACCCTTGGTTGTGGGGGTAGTAGAAAATTACCCTCTGACTTTGGTAAATGCATTGTAATGGAAAAGCCCTTAGTACATTATGAAAATTACAACAAAAGATATTGGATTCTCAAATCTTCATGTAATAAGAAATTCTGTATCATTGGTGTATTTTCTGATTTTCTTATCTTTCTAGCTT
Organism: Modiolus philippinarum; assembly: GCA_002080025.1. NCBI lineage: Eukaryota > Metazoa > Mollusca > Bivalvia > Mytilida > Modiolidae > Modiolus > Modiolus philippinarum. The sequence goes on from MJUU01045412.1 coordinate 126,935, forward strand.
CTTTAAGATGATTTCAACACAATTTAATATACCTAATACATGGTTTAATATCTTCATAACATCAAGTAGTTATCCATTTCATTAACTGTGAACATAAATATTTGTTAGAAGTTTCCAGCAAATCAGACTTACCAATTCCATTTGCTGCCCAGATATTTCTGTCATCATTTCTCAGTACTTGTTTGTACATGGCTAAAGCTCTGTCTTGATGCCGTTTTTCCTACAATACAGGAATATTGTTTTTTTTTTTTATAAATTACTCTATTCAAAAAATTTGTTTCTTCTGAAAGTAAAAAATCATGCTATCCATTAAATACATGTATGACTACTAGCATACTGAAAATTTTGAAATTTTATGGGATTTTTAAATATAGTCCATATTCAAAGTGTTGACAATGTGTTTTGGTTTATCTGTCATGACCATTCCCTTAATGATTAAAACTAAAAAAAAAATTAATTTTTTTTCTGAATATTTTTTCAATCATTTAACCTGACTGAAGAAATATATTGCATATTTAACCAAGAATATGATATCAATAAGCATAAATGATTTCATGGTTCAGGACATAAGTTTTTCCATGAGTTAGTATCAAAGGGATAAAACCGTCTATTGTGGATACAGAAGAAGATATATTTTCAAAATAGCCAATATTTATTTATTTATTATTATTTTTTTGTTTATTGAAAAAAATCAATAATTCAATGAGAATATTGTCTAAATGATTTTGTATGTCTTAAGTACAATAATTTGAATAAAGGGCTACGCCGAGCGCAGCATGATACGACCGCAGCATGTCGTCCACTGAAATTTGAAAAAGTGTAATTTAAAGTGAGTATGGACATAGGAAAGAGCTTGACACAATAATTAGATGGACGCAATAAGGAGACTGACCAAGTTATTAGCTGGACACAAACTAGGGAAAATAAAAATTAGCCCTTATGACTCCTTATGATTCCTCTTTGACCCTCTATAGCTCAGAAACGGTAAGAGCTACGCCCAATCCATTGACATGATGCTGAAAGCTTATATCAAGAGGAATCAAAAGAAAAAAATCCCATCGAAATGCGATGAAAAATAAATTTAAGGTAATCTGTAAATTTACGATTTTGGCCCCCTTCGGCCCCTCATAGCTCGGGAACGGCAAGAGCTACGTCAAATCCGTTGAAATATTTCTGAAAGCTTACATCAAGTAGAATCCAAAGAAAAAAATCCCAACGAAATCCGACGAAAAATAATTTTTTTAGGTTATCTGTAAATTTACGATTTTGGCTCCCATCGGCCCCTCATAGCTCGGAAACAGTAAGAGCTATGCCAAATCCGCTGACATATAACTGAAAGCTTACATCAAGAGGAATCTAAAGAAAAAAATCCCATCGACATCCGACGAAAAATAAAAATTTTAGGTTATCTGTATATTTACAATTTTGGCCCCTTCAGCCCCTCATAGCTCGGAAACGGTAAGAGCTACGCCAAATCCGTTGACAAAATACTGAAAGCTTACATCAAGAGGAATCCAAAGAAAAAAATCCCATCGAAATCCGATGAAAAATAAAATTTTTTGGTTATCTGTAAATTTACGATTTTGGCCCCCTTCGGCCCCTCATAGCTGGGTAAGGAAACAAGTTACCAAAAATCTAATGGTAGAGCACTATGATAATTTTTCATTAGGAATCCTTTGGAAAAAATTGCATCAAAATCGGACTAAAAATAAAAAAACGAAATTTTTGAAATTCGCCCCTTTTGGGCCCCATTTATCTCATGAACGGTACATGCCACGTGAAATCCGTTGGCATACTCCAGGTTGGAAATTTTCTAAGGAGTTTACTGAAAGAAACCCCATCAAAATGCGATAAATAATAAAGATTCTATAGTCAAATATGTGAAAACAACCAATTTAACCCCTTTTGGCCCCTTTTTCTAAAATGAGCGGGGCCAGGAGCATAAAATTATAGCCCGGGCTAAAGCATGTGCCAAGAAACATCATACTAAAATTTGAAAATGATCTGTTCACTGGAACCAAAGTTATGCTGTCCACAGACACAAAAATACCCAATTTTACCCCTTTTTGGCCCCTTTTTCTGAAACGGGTGGGGCCATAAACCCGAAATTAAAACCCGGGATAGCCATTATGCCAAGAAACCACATACTGAAATTTGAAGATGATCCGTCCACTGGAAACAAAGTTATTCTGGCCACAGACGCCAACGCCATTGACTGCGCCATAACATAATACGACCGCAAAATTTTTGCGGTCGTATAATAAAAATGAACTATAAGTATCAAATTTGTTCAAATAGTATTACATATTTGCCAAAAATTCAAAAAGTTTTATCAAAGGGAGATAATTCTTTAATGAAATACCATGGAATAGGTCAAATTTTCTAAGTTTGGTAAAAAAATTATGGTAATTGATCCCAATTCTTTTCTAAAATTGTCAAAAGCATTTTAACAAAACACATTTATTATAATTTTTCTAAAAAATGTTGTTTTTTTTTATTTTGGCATCCGAAATTACTTTGAGTTATTTCCCCTTTTTTGAAAAAATAACGAATTCTTCATGTTTGATGAAATAACTTTTCTCTAATTTCTATCAAGTTTTCACATTTCCTGAACGGTGTGGAAACATTTGTTCTCCTCTCTAGAGAGGAGAACAAGTTTCGTGACATTTCCCGCCAATTTATTCGGAATACAATCCTCGGTGTTTTTCGTCCAGTCATTAGAGAAACAGTTTCCACAACTTAAACACGTTAATTATGAAATTTCTCACATCTCGTGTAAATAAATTTTCAAATGTTTAAAAGCTCGGCAAGCCTTGCATTCAAACATTTGCAAAATTTATTTAACTCGATGTGAGAAATTTCATAATCAACTAGTTCACGTTATGGAAACTATATTTTCAAAAGGTCTGTATGTTTTTAAATTGAAGTTCTACATCGTACCAATAAATATACAAAGTTTTGAAAAAATTGTATGTCTGCTTATAGAAAAAATGGAATAATGTGTCCATGGGACACGGATGCCCCCGCCTCCTTGCAATCGAAACCCTTAAATATTAAAGGCATAAATATATACAATATATATATATCAAATATTATAAAAAAGGATCTTTCTCCTGTGATAAATAGGCACTGGAACTGGTTTGGTTTTGATATAATGTGTAGTTCCAACAAATAATCTGAGAAACAGTCTTATATGTACCGTAATTACTCGAATTTTTCGACACTCAGATTCACCACTTTTTGGGGATTTTGAAAAAATGTCGAAAAATATGATTTTTTTTTTATTTCAGGGCAATTTACAACAGAAATCGGCGATCAGCACTTATGTCATCAGTCCCAAAGTTTGACGGTAACAGTTACCTATTTATGAATGCCTGTTATATCTCTTTAATAAAGCTATGCAGTATTTGTGTTGTTTTTATTATTTAAATAAAGCTTTTCAGACTTATTATTGTTTTATCATTAATAAAACTTATTCAACAACACGTTGTTTACATTTTACCTGGACTGAATCACGTGATCAAGGTGGTCTGATTTCCTCTCATTTGACTTGTGTATTGCCACTATTATGATCAGATAATTTTAATAAAACTCATTTAATCACAATGCAATTAGCTTTTACTAAGATGTCATAGTAATTTGTACACACGAGCCGTCATAAAAGGTCATCAGTTTGTTGTGTATCGATCCAGAACAAACAGTGATTTCCGGTATCTATTTTTAACAAAAATGTGTTGATAGGGGTACAATACAGGGAAATCAATAAAAATTGCAAAGAAAACAGAAGTGGAGTTGATTATTAATTTTGAAAAAGCAGGTATAGTAATAGAAGACATGAATTCACTTTGATAGCAATTTATGAAATTGACAACTTCAGTTGGGCTTGGGACACTTGTTTTGACAACAGCTTGTCATATTGTTTTATTGTAATATCATCTATCCCATATCCACTCCTAATTGAGGCCATAAAATATAATTAAAGGTGACACTTTACTCAAGTGCCAAGCGTGGGTAATACCTAAAATGGCCGCCAATCACGTGACTATCACCTGACACTGACCATTCAGTCACTTTTAATGTGTTTTATAACAATGGAAAATTAAAAATCCTATTTTTATGCAAATTGTATTTAATAATTTCAGTGTATTCATTAAGCAAATGCTTTAAAATTCCTTATTTATTTCTCTTTTCAATACAGGAAGTGACCTTCATTTATCTCCCTTTGAACAAGGAAGTAAACAAACCATTCATGTCTGGAACGATCTTTTTCAAATAAAACATGTGAAAAATATTTTATTGAATATATAAGGTAACAAACTGATAATACTAACAAGGAAAACGATGTTTGTACATCCTGAACAGTGTTGTTGAAATAATTATTGTAATTTCCGTTCAAATCAATCAACTTTGATTTTTCAGACGATTTTTGAAGATAGTCGAAAAATTGATGATATCAAAATTTTGACTTTTCTGAAAAAATGAAAAGTGTAGAAAATTTTGGCCGTCGAATAAATGGAGACAAGACGGTAATACTTATCTATTTTTAGCAACTGTGACCTTGACCTTGGGGGTATCAACGCTAAAATCTATGGGATTATGTCTAAAGTGATAAGTAAGCAAGTGACCAAGTTTGGTTTTGATCAGATGCAAAATACTCCAGTAATTGTTCGGAAACCCAAATTTTATTGAAATTTTAGTCTATTTTTAGCAACTGTGACCTTGACCTTGGTGCTACCATCCTGGAAATCAATAGGCTTTTGTATTGGGTGATGAGCAAGCATGTGACCAAGTTTGGTTTTGATCCGATGTAGTATACTCAAGTTATCATCCGGAAACCTTTAGTCTATTTTTAGCTACTGTGACCTTGACCTTGGGGGTACCAATCCGGAAATCGATAGAGTTACATCTTGGGTGATAAGCAAGCATGTGACCAAGTTTGGTTTTGATCCGATGTAGTATACTCAAATTATCATCCGGAAACCAAAATTTTATTGAAATTTTAGTCTATTTTTAGCAAATGTGACCTTGACCTTGGGGGTACCGACCTGGAAATCGATAGGGTTCTGTCTTTGGTGATAAGTAAGCATGTGACCAAGTTTGGTTTTGATCAGATGTAGTATACTCAAGTTATCATCCGGAAACCAAAATTTTATTGAAATTTTAGTCTATTTTTAGCAACTGTGACCTTGACCTTAGGGGTACCAACCCTGAAATCAATAGGATTGTGTCTTGGAAGATAAGCAAGCATGTGACCAAGTTTGGTTTTGATCCGATGTAGTAAACTCAAGTTATCATCCGGAAACCAAAATTTTATTGAAATTTTAGTCTATTTTTAGCAACTGTGACCTTGACCTTGGGGGTACCAACC
>MJUU01045412.1:137311-151622 GCA_002080025.1 Modiolus philippinarum
AAAAAATGTTCAAAGTCAATGAACCATGAAATTAAGGTCAAGGTTACATGACAGGTGTCAGACTGGCATGTACCAACCTTAGTGTAGCAATATATCAAATATGATGCATCTAGGTGTTTTAGTTACAGAAAAATAAGTATTCAAGTAGAAAAGTTATCAAAGTCAATGAACCATAAAATTGAGGTCAAGGCTACATGACAGGTGTCAGACTGGCACGCACCCACATAAATGTACCAATAGACAAAATATAGTATGTCTATACATTACAGTGACTCAGAAATTGACTTGAATGTAAAACTATGTCGCAAAATTTACAAAGTCACTGAACCGTGCGAATGAGGTCGAGGTCAAATGACAAGTGGCAGACTGGCATGCCCCCACTAAGATACATCAATACACTTAATAACATGGATCTATGTATTACAAATCCAGAGAAATCAACTTGAATGTGAAACTATGTCGCAATTTTCATGAAGTCATTGAACCATGAAGACAAGGTCAAGGTCATCTGAAACATGCGTTGCTACAAAGTTCTAACCATAAGCTTTCTGTGTACAAAAGATGTTGCATATAAGTGATATACTTCAAAAGTTATTAAGGTTTTAAGAAAGTTTACGCCGCCGTCGCCGGAAAGTAATACCTATGTCTCACTTTCAGCGACTTTCGTCGCAGGCGAGACAAAAAATCAAAGTATAAGCAAACAGGAAGTAGTTCAATGACAAACCTAAACTAGAGGCTCAGAGACTGAGCCTGTATCGCTCACCTGACAAAATACTTCTATGCCATGCATGTCCCAAAATGATGTTTATTACCAATGGGGTATAATGTTTAGCTATGTTCTCCACCAGCACCTATGTTTTTTTTTCTGAACCTATTGAAATGAGTAATTTTTGCAAAATTTGCTTGAATAGTTTCAGGGAAGATGATGAAAAGGATGGTTTTCTCATTCCGGGCTCCAATGTTAAACTATGTTCTGCACTGGAGGCCATTTTTTTTATGGATCTAAATGAAATGAGCAATTTTGTAAAGTACCATTAGTACATCATTCTTGTAAAGTTTGGTTGAATTTGTTTCAGTGGTTTCAGAGGAGAAGATGAAAATGTGATTTTCCCCGTAGGGTTCAATGTTAAACTATGTTTTATGCTGGCCGCCATGTTTTCTACCTGATTGTAACAAAATGAGCAATCTTTGTTAGGGACCTTCCATACATCATTCCTGTAAAGTTTGGTTGAATTTGCTTCAGTGGTTTCAGAGGAGAAGATAAAAATTTGATTTTTCGAATAGGGTCCAGTGTTAAACCCTAGTTCCGTGCTGGCGGCCATGTTTTTTCTCGGATAAAAACGAAATTAGCAATCTTAGTAAAGGACCTTAAGTATATCATTCCTGTAAAGTTTTGTTGAATTTGCTTCAGATGTTTTAGAGGAGAAGAAGAAAATGTGATTTTTCCCATAAGGTCCAATGTTTAACCCAAGTTCAGCGCTGGGGACATGTTTTTTGTCAAATTGGAACTAAATGAGCAATGTTTGTTAAGGACCTTTAGTAAATCATTCCTCTAAAGTTTAGTTGAATTTGCTTCAGTGGTTTCAGAGGAGAAGATGAAAATGTGATTTTTCCCATAGGGTCCAATGTTAAACCTAAGTTCTATGCTGGTGGCCATGTCTTTTGTCGAATTGGAACAAAATGAGCAATCTTTGTTAAGGACCTTTAGTACATAATTCCTGTAAAGTTTGGTTCAATTTCCTTCAGTGGTTTGAGAGGAGAAGATGAAAATGTGATTTTTCCAAAGGGTCCAATGTTAAACTAAGTTCCGTAGTGGCGGCCATGTTTTTTATCAGATCGAAAGGAAATAAGCAATCTTTGTTATGGACCTTAAGTATATCATTCCTGTAAAGTTTGGTTGAATTTGCTTTAATGGTTTCAGAGGAGAAGACGAACATGTGATTTTTCCCGTTGGGTCCAATGTTAAACCGAATTTATGCGCTGGCTGCCATGTTTTTTCTTTGTAAAGGACCTTTAGTACATCATCCCTGTAAAGTTTGGTTGAATTTGCTTCAGTGGTTTGAGAGAAGATGAAAATGTGATTAGATAACAGACGACGGAAGACGGACTACCGAGGCAGGATGACAGATGAGGGATGCCAAGTGATGGCAATAGCTTACACTGACGCTTCGGGTCAGGTGAGCTAAAAATAGTAATGGTGCATTACATGATACCCCGCCACGTTTCACAAAATTTCTAAGTTAAAAGGGGCATCACTCCAGAACTTTGTGCACCGCTGAACCCAAAATTATACTTGGCCTGTGTTTTGTGGTAAACAATTTACATACCAAGTCTGAAGGCAGTATATTATTTCATTCACAAGTTATGAGTATGAAACCCTTAAATTTGCAAAATTTCAAAGGTTCAAGGGCATAACTCCAGAACCCCTTGAACCTCTGAACTCAAAATCGAACCTGACTTGAGTTTTGTGGTAAACAACTTACATATTAAGTTTGAAGACTTTGTGATATTTTGTTCACAAGTACTCCAGAACAAATTGGACCTCTGAACCCAAAATCGAACTTGACCAGAGTTTTGTGGTAAAAAAGTTACATACCAAGTTTGAAGACCTTGTGATATTTTGATCACAAGTTATCAGTTGGAAACCCTAAAATTCGCAAAATTTCAAAGTTTCAAGGGGCATAGCTCCAGAACCCCTTGGACTTCTGAACCCAAAATCGAACTTGACCTGAGTTTAGTGGTAAACAACTTGTATACCAAGTTTGGAAACCTTGTGTTATTTCGTTCACTAGTTATCAGTCAGAAACCCTAAAATTCACAAAATTTCAAAGTTTCAAGATGCATAACTCTAGAACCTCTTGGACCTCTGACCCCAAAATCGAACTTGACCGGAGTTTTGTGGTAAACAACTTGCAAACAAAGTTTGAAGACCTTGTGTTATTTCGTTCACAAGTTATCAGTCAGAAACCTTCGGGGGAAGGAAGGACAGACGGACACACGACTGAGGGTATAACATAATACCTCGCCACTTCATAAATCACTTACACAATACAAATTATCATTTCCAAGATTCAGTCCAAATTGAAATTCCCTACTATAGAAGCAAAGAAATACATGATGAGAAAACATGTAATAGTAAAAACTCAAAGTATTGGCAAACAGGAAGTGAATGTTTGACAAACTTGAAAATCACTTTCACAATACAACTCATCATTTTCAAGCTTCATGCCAAATTTCAAATCATTCCTACTTACACAAGCCAAGAAATCTTTGACGAAAAAAATTGCTGACGGACAGACAGAGAGATGGATGGACGGACAGATGGACAAAGTGAAACTATAGGGCACTCGCATCTCAATGCGGGGCCCTAAAAATTAACATGCAATCTTGTTATTCAAAAGATAAGTGCATTTCCAAAACTAATAAACCACATTTATTTATGTACTAATTTTTCTTTACCTGATTGATCTGAAGTGCTTCTTTAAACCAATCAGAAGCTTCATAAATCTGTCCTCTGTCTCTAGCCATACATCCTAACCTTAGATACCCTGTAACAGTACAGAGAATGTTCAGTGTAAAAATGCTCCTAACCTTCATATCGTATCACTAAATATCCATAAAAAAGTCAAAATATTGCTCATTTAAATCAATTCAAGCTATAATTTTCTGCTTTTAAATGAAGAAAAATATTGATCCATCAAAACTTTATTTTTTATTCTATAAATAAACCATCAAATCCTAACTTAATGGGATGTTTCAGTCGTACCAAATATGAAACTTATGTTGCATAACAGTAATCTAGCCTAGCATTATATAATCATGTCAATAGAACAATACATGTAGATGTTAACATTTTGCATTCAATTATTAAAAATCTTAATTTGTGAATATTTGAAAAACTATAATAATGTAAAACAATTAAACATGTAATTTCTAAATTAACACCTTGTAAAATTACCTAAATTGAATTTTTCATGGTCTTAGGAGATATCGTGGTTTGTGAATTTCAAAATTTAAGGTTTTAATGTCCTAATTTCTGCCAATCAAATGCCAATTAGTTTCTTACTTATTTTAGTCCACCAAAAAATTCACAAAAGTTGGAAAAATAATTGTAGTTTAACAGTATATGGTCACACTACACCATGTACACTGTCTGCAATTATTATGTATTTGTCAAACTTCTTGCTTTTGTTGGACAGTATGCACACTTCTTTGGTACTAGTTTCAATTTTACTTGTTGACTCATCCAAATTTTACATATATGTATACATTTTTTCACTTCTAGCCACAAACACTGAGTATTGTACCCAATATAAATTACACATTTTTTTTTGTAAACTACAAAAGATTGTAAAGGGAAGTAACTCAATTGAATATCAATTTATCAACAAACCAATACTGATGCAAAAAAGTGACTTAACAAATAGTAAAAAAATTTCCTACAGACAATAAGAAAAAATTCTGACCTACAACTTTCTAATACCAGTACTACATACCATCTACATAATTAGGATGTTCTCGAAGGATATTTTTGTAAAGTCTTTCAGCATCATCATACTCATGGGTAGCCTCATACAAAACTGCAAGGTTATATGTTGTTGTGACAGAGATAGCACTGAAGTATGTCTCGTCATGCTGGGCTTCACTACGGGATCTCTCTAGAGATGATTCATAAAACCTCTGTAAAAAAACATGAATTCAATGTCATCATGATTATAGTTTACATCATTATACCTTTAAACCGTTAGGTGTATGTATTGTAGCTTAAGGTCATTGCATGAAAACAATTGGAAAAATTTTGTGGTTACAATCATTTTTTGAAAAATTATTATTTTTTTAAAAACATTTACAATTTGGGATTAAGTGCACATAAGCAACATTTAACTTACTTCACCTGATGATACCTCAATTTTTTTGTGAGGGTTAACACTGCCAGTCCTTTAGTTTTGTTTACTTGTTTTAGCTTTATAATGTTATCTCCCTTTGTGTTACATCTGAAGTTGTGTGTTTTTGGAATTTTGATTGTAACAGTCTTTGTTTTCGCTATGATATTTGTTCCTGTATGTATTTGGAATATATACATGATAAATGATTCTGAATTCATTGATCTACAAAAATTACTGGACATCAAATGCCGATCCCAATCTGTAGTTATTCAAACTTAAAATAAGTTTTTGTTTCTCAGTAATTCTAATGAAAACTGTAACTAAACTGTTGACACAGAATATTTCTGGTCTTTCCCATGCATCGCATGAATCTGCACATTGATCTTCAGAAGCAGCCACGATATAAAAATGTAGGTCTTAATTTGTGTGCACTATCTGATTACTAAAGTCTTCATATAATTGTTCAAGCATGATAGAGGAGGGGTCAATGTGTATAATTCTCAGGATGCAACTGCATGCCCAATATTGAGTGGCTGCAAACTTTCAAAGTCAGTGGAGCATGACTGCAGAGTCATAGACATAAAACGCCACTTCAACTGATCTCAATCATGATAATGTAACTGCATACCAAAGATCAATGGGCTACTATGAGTGGTTGATGTTAAACGGACCCAAGAAAGAAATTAAACATTTGATAAACAATGCAAAATTTGAAGTCAGTGGAGCATGACTGCAGAGGCATAGACATAAAATGCCACTGAAACTGATCTGTACTGATGTTAATACAACTGCATACCAAATATCAATGGGCAACTAAGAGTGGTTGATTTTAAATAGACTCAAGAAAAAACTTAAACATTGATAAACAGAACAAAATTTCAAAGTCAGTGGAGCATGACTGCAGGGGCATAGACATAAAACACCACTGAAACTGATCTGTACAGATGCAAATGCAACTGCATACCAAATATCAATGGGCAACTAAGAGTGGTTGATTCTAATTAGACTCAAGAAAAAACTTAAACATTGATAAACGGTGCAAAATCTCAAAGTCAGAGGAGCATGACTGCAGGGGCATAGACATAAAACGCCATTGAAACTGATCTTTACTGATGTTAATGCAACTGCATACCAAATATCAACGGGCAACTATGAGTGGTTGATGCTAAACAGAAACAAGAAAAAACTTAAACATTTGAAAAAAACAATTCAAAAATTTGAAGTCAATGGAGCATGACTGCATAGACATAAAACGCCACTGAAACTGAGCTGTTCTGATACCAATGCGGCTGCATACCAAATATTAATGGGCAACTATGAGTGGTTGATGCTAAACAGACACAAGAAAAAAATTAAACATTTGAAAAAAACAGTTCAAAATTTCAAAGTCAATGGAGCATGACTGCAGGAGCATATACATAAAACGCCACTGAAACTGAGCTGAACTAATACTGATGCAACTGCATACCAAATATCAATAGGCTAGCACAGGTGGTTGATGTTAAACAGAACCAAGAAAAAACTTAATGGTGGACACAGCTGCTGCCGCTGGAATCACCATACTTAAGTCTCGCTTTTTTCGACTATCGTTGAAGGCTCGACAAAAAAGGTTCAAATCAAAGTATCAAATTAACAATATAATACAAGTAAAGTTCATTGAAATACCACTACACCGAAAAGAATTTTACAAGTAAACTGATAATTACCTTTGCCTCCTGTAGGTTCCCAAGTCTGAAATGTAAAGCTGCTACATTGTTGAGAATTTCCGGAGGAACATCTGCTTCCATCTTCTCTTTCAATATTGTTGTAGCTTTGCCATATGCTGATAAAGCCCCCTAGCAACAGAAAAACTTTTATCATTTGTTCATATATCAGAGACATTACATTTGCCAATCAAAGCAGAATTCCCTAATTTGGTTTTTACACTTTTATGCAAAGGGAAGCAACTCTCTTAACTAACTACAATGTAAATTGTAAACAATTATTTTCTCTTGACATGTCAATTTCATAATTTCATCTTTAATGAACTTTATCAGAATATTATGTTTGTCTTGTCTATATTTCAATAGATTTCATATATCAGGGTCCGATTTATAAGGGTTTCTTCAGTAAAGCTGATGACTTGTTCGGTGATCTTGATTTCAATTAAATTACTTCCCTTTTTGTGAATATTAAAGAACAGAAACAAGTCTGTAATAAGCAAATCGCCTTTTGGAAAATAAACCAGTAAGAGAGTAAATGCTTTATTTATAGAGGGTATAAACATTTGCTACAACCAATCTTCCCTTAGGACTAAGTTTAAATGTTCATATAAAGGTGTAATTACAGTGACATAGGTATATCAGAAATGTTATTGAATGTTTTTCAATACTATAATTAGTGATTTTTTTTTTCTACACAAAAAGGATATTAATCATAGAATTACTAACCGATGGTGAAGAATATATATAATTAAGTGTCGAGTGCTGAACAACAAAACAAGTATAAATCAATGCAGGAATTTGTTCCATCACAAGTTAATCTATAGCAGTGTTCGAGAATGGTGTTTTATAATACCATTAATTATAGGCGTTTCATAATTTGTTGAGATTTTAATGCAACTTCATTACAGATTCTACTTTATGAAGTTGGCAACAAAAATTGTGATGTCACTATCAAACCCTTTATTTTCACCCCTGACAATACAACATTTTAGCAATTGGGAAAACTAAGAGAAGCACTATTATCAATGCAGTCAGTTAGTTTAATTTATAGGTGACTTGATATTCCAAAGAACACCTCTCCAGGGTTGCCACTGCTTTGATATCTCCAAATTCAAGGATTTTTCCAGGACTTTTCAAGGATATTCTAGTCCTTTTCAAGTGCCAAATTAATCAACAAAGTTCTAATTTGTTATAATTATTTTCCAGAAATTGTTGGCATATCACCTATCGATACAAATATCTCAAATTCCAGGGTTTTTTCAGGATATTTCAAAATATTTTAAAATACAAGGTCTTTTCCAGGCCTTTGAAGTTCAAAATGAAATTCAAGGGTTTTTCCAGTTTGCCAGGATGTGTGGCAACCCTGCCTGTCACTCTGATAGTGGTGATTCATTGAATTATTATTAATTGTAAACCATTTGCACACCTGGATTTACTATGTCATTCATGCCATGTTCACACGAGATGTTTAATTTGAATTCAATTCCAATTCAATTTGAATTTTAAGGATAATCCTGTCCACATATAATTTTCTGAATTCAAATTTGCTTCGTAAATATCCAACTTGCATTGAAGTCAATTGAAATTCGAACACCACGTGTATTTAAATGCGAATTGCAATTCACTTTCTTACAACGTTTAGGACATGAATTTTTTTCCAATGCAAATTAAGCTAATTCAAATTGACTGATTGCAAATTCAATTTGAAATGTGTGTGAACCCAGCATTAGACTCTGCTTGCTGCTTTTATTTCATTGTTGTCCTACTATGTCTGTTGCTCATTTCCCAGTACTCATATAATCTTGTTACTTGTACTTACACTTAACCCTGAATGTGGACATTAATCAGATATCTACATGGTATTTATATACTACCTGTACATCAGTTTGTTCTAGAATCTGTGCCAACTCAATCCAAGCTTCCACATCATCAGGAAACTGTTCTGATACTTTCTTTAAGTGTTGCTGAAATAAACTTTCAAAATGTATCGACAACCATATACAAGTCTAGTAAGCTCTTAGTTTGGTCTCTGATGCTGTTCTCGAATTTTTTATTAGACATCAAAAACAGCGAAAGCAGAAGGGCCCAAAGCTATACCCATCCACATAGCATATATTTTCAAATACATTAGTTGACATTATGGAAGTAAAAATTATTTGATATGTTTCCACTACTGAAAACATTGTAACTAAGTCTCTGAATTGTTGATGGATTTCACAATTTTGAAGTGGTATTTACAAAAAAAGTTTGGTTGAACTGCTTTTCTACTGCACTTGAGTTGTTGGTTAGAAAATGTGGTGGTACTTAATTTTTTTTTAATGTCAATAACATATTCTGATATTTGGAATTTTTGGATAGGAAGAGCAGTTGGTGTTATTACTCCATCATATTTAAGACGACTGTTATGACAAAGAGGAAGTGTCATTAAAGTTAAAGTGGAAGTAGATTTAGAGTCTGTTTAAACTACTGAATAAATCAAAACATACCTTGGCTATATCCCTCTTTGCTGGATCAAATGAGTTACTATACAGAGATCCTAAAATTTTCATTGTCTCATAATTTCCAGGTTGAGCCTTCAGTACTTTTTCAAAACATTGAGCTGCCTATAAAAGTATGTAAATGTATACATATTTAAAGTTAAACTAGACAAGAGGCTCTCAAGAGCCTGTATCGCTCATCTGGGTCTGCAGCACTATAATTCCCAATTGAAGGTCCATCTTTGGTGGTGTATGTACATAAAAATCAAAAACTTTTTAGAAAATTTAATTAAAATAGTTCAAGCAGTTTCAGAGAAGATTTTTGAATGCAGTTTTCAAACTTAAGGGGCCTATGTTAATCTACGTTCCCTGCTGGCAGCTATTTAACAGAGGGTGATAAGTACTATTATATCAAAATTCTACTGAAATTGTTCAAGCAGTTTCAGAGGAGAAGATCTTTTTATGCATTTCCCAGATCAGCGCCAAATAAACAAGCTTGGTAAAAATCTCACAAGTTTCATTTATGCAATGTTTAACTTGAATCCATTCAATGGGTTTCCATGATATCTATGCATTTCCCCTTAGGGACCAATTCATTGCTGGCAGCCATGTTGGATGATGGATCAGAACTGAAGTAACAACACTTGGTCAGCTTCTCATAAGCAAAGTTTGGATTAAATCTATTAAGCAGTTCTCTAGAAGAAGATCTTTTGTTAAATTAAGTTCACAGCTGGTGACACTTGGTCAGCACCTGACAGGCATCATTCATGTCATGTTGATTTAAATCCATTCAGCAGTTCTCTAGAAGATCTTTGTGTGCATTTCCCATAGGGGCCAATGCTGTCTGTCATGTAAGATGACAGACTGGCACCAAAGTAATAACACTTGGTCAGCACCTCATAAACATCATTCATGCCAAGTCTGGTTCAAATCCATTCAGTGGTTCTAAAGTAGAAGTTCTTTGTATGCATTTTCCCATAGGGTCCAATGTTAAAATTAAGATCCCCGCTGACGGCCATGTTGGATGATGGATCAGCACCAAAGTAACAACACTTGGTCAGCACCTCATAAGCATCATTAATGCCCATTTTGGTTCAAATCCATTCAGTGGTTCTTCGTATGAATTTTCCAATTAGGTCAAACAGTAAACCAAGTTCCCCGCTGGCGGCCATCTTGGAAGCGGTCAGAAAACTTGAATGTGTTCAATAAAATATAGCCCTTAACATGCTGATCATTTTTGCAATTTAAACTTGACCTTTATCTCAAAGCGTTTTTGAAATATAGGACAAAAAGTGAAAAATCACGAAAAATTTGACCAATATAGGACCACAACTCATATATAGGTACTTGGATTTTCTTCAAAATATCCATGTGGGATGATTCACTTAAAGTTTGGTTCCATTTGACCCAGTGGTTTCAGAGGAGAAGATTTTTGAAAGTGAGCTAATGACGGACAGACGACGGGCGAAGGACAACAGACGCCAAGTGATGGCAATAGCTCACCCTGGCATAGCCAGGTGAGCTAAAAATGTGTTAATAAAACACAAATGCCCCGCCAACAAATTTATCGCAATAGATAACCTTGGCACATCATCAATGGAATTTAGTTCCCTGTCACTGAATTAGGATGGAATCATCAATAAATACTGTTACAGATGATTATTCATTAAATATTGAATTAGTAATGGACGTAAACAAACATTACCCAACTAAAGTCACTGACGCATACTATATTGGTCAGGTTATAAAATTAACCATGAATTATGCAGTACTCACTATGGTGATTTATTTGATTAACCACCAAATTGCTAATAAATTCGCCTAATACAAAAATTTAACAAAGTCAATCAAGTGTAAAATGTAGGTCAAAGTCAACAAATTGTTTAAGAATTCGGTAGTTTTCACTATGATGAGTGATTTCATGAAACATCATAATGTTATATTGTGTAGTTGAAATGGACTTAAAACACAAAATTTAACAAAGTCATTCAAGTATAAATAAAGGGCTACGCCGAGCGCAGCATGATACGACCGCAGCATGTCGTCCACTGAAATCTGAAAAAGTGTAATTTAAAGCGAGTATGGACAAACGAAAGAGCTTGACACAATAATTAGAAGGACGCAATAAGGAGATTGACCCAGAAATTAGCTGGACACAAACTAGGGAAAATAAAAATTAGCCCTTTTGACTCCTTATGATTCCTCTTTGACCCTTTATAGCGCAGAAACGGTAAGAGCTACGCCCAATCCATTGACATACTGCTGAAAGCTTATATCAAGAGGAATCCAAAGAAAAAAGACCATCAAAATGCAATGAAAAATAAAAATTTTAGGTAATCTGCAAATTTGCAGTTTTGGCCCCTGTGAACCCTTATAGCACGGAAACAGTAAGAGCTAAGCAAAATCCGTTGACATACTACTGAAAGCTTACATCAAGTGGAATCCAAAGAAAAAAATCCCATCAAAATCCGATGAAAAATAAAAATTTTAGGTTATCTGTAAATTTATGATTTTGGCCCCCTTCGACCCCTCATAGCTCGGAAACAGTAAGAGCTACACCAAATCCGTTGACATACTACTAAAAGCTTACATCAAGAAGAATCCAAAGAAAAAACTGAAAGCTTACATCAAGAGGAATCCAAAGAAAAAAATCCCATCGAAATCCGATGAAAAATAAAAATTTAAGGTTATCTGTAAATTTATGATTTTGGCCCCCTTTGGCCCCTCATAGCTGGGTAAGGAAACAAGTTACCAAAAATCTAATAGTAGAGCGCTATGTAAATTTTTCATAAGGAATCCTTTGAAAAAAATTGCATCAAAATCGGACTAAAAATAAAAAAATTAAATTTTTGAAATTCGCCCCTTTTTGGGCCCCATTTATCTCGTGAACGGTACATGCCACGTGAAATCCGTTGGAATACTTCAGATTGGAAATTTTCTAAGGAGTTTACTGAAAGAAACCCCATCAAAATCCAACAAATAATAAAGATTCTACAGTCAAATATGTGAAAACACCTAATTTAACCCCTTTTGGCCCCTTTTTTTAAAACGGGTGGGGCCACAATGACCAAAACTTACCCAAGCATTCCTTTTGTGCCAAGGAACATTGTGTAAAAATTTCACAAGGATTGATCATCTGGAACTTAAGTTATTGGCCAAAAACAAAAGTGTCTACAGACGACGACAACGACAACAACGACGACGACAACGACGACAACGACGATGACAGCACCATACCATTATACGACCGCAAAAATTTTTGCGGTCGTATAAATATAGGTCAAAGCCACTTAATTCTTGATGATTTGGGTAGAACTCATCGATGAAACATCATTGTGGTATGATGTGTAGTTGATCAGAAATGGACCTTAATGCAAAATTTAACAAAAGTCACTCAAGGGCAAAATGTAGGTCAAAGCCACTTAATTGATGATTTGGGTAGTACTCATCAAGGTAATTAATTTAATGAAACATCATTGTTGTATGATGTGTAGTTGTTGAGAAATGGACTTACATGCAAAATTTAACAAAAGTCACTCAAGCTAAAATGTAGGTCATGGATCCCTAATTGTTGGTGAATACGGTAGTACTAACCAAGGTGCATATACTGATATAATAATATTAAAATATTACAAGAGGTTACCAAAATATGGACCTAAACGCAAAACTTAACATCGGGACGTACGTACGTAACGTACGTTATGTTACGTACGGACAGATGGACAAGGGTAAATTTATATGCCCCTTCCACTTCCTGGTGGACATATAAAATGTTCTAGTAAATTTTCTAACCACACTTGATGGGCTAACTGTAGAAATTAACTATGAAACTACATGTATAACCAAGGAATTCATTAAAATGTATCAATATTGATTCAGAATTAATTATGCACATATTCATTAATCTCTGTTGGTGGACTGTTAGTTCCTAATGGTATTCCCAAATCAGTATTCAGTACATCTGTGCTGACCAAAAACCAAATCTATTCGATTTTTGGTCAATGTCTGAATTTTAAAAAACTAATTTGAATCTTGTATATATCTCTTGTGCACAGCTCTATAATGTATATTCTTAGCCGATTTTGGCTTTTTTTCTGTAAGCTTTTAGACATATTTTGGTTTTATGAAGTATTCCAAATGTTTTAATCTGCTCTGAAGTGAAATAAGATGTCCAAAAAGCCATCTGCAAAAATTTAATTTAAAGTTATTTCCTTATTATTTCTTTATTACTGAAATAGGTCACTGTCATCCATACAAGATCAATAATGAACAGGCTCTGAAAGCTCTGCTGAAAATATATACTTTGCTGACACCATTTGTTGACAAACTATGAAAGAACTTGGATTTGATTTGTTGCTTTGGTAGTAATAAACACTTGTCACATAAAATTTCATGTCCATAAGGTAGATAATTTACTGTGTGTCTGTATGACTTAATTACAGGTGTGTGTGTGTTGTTTTTTTCTGTGGTTGAAAATCTGAGAAATAGCAATATTATTACAAAATACCTAGCCTTAAAAACATTGTACAGGCTTATTAACTGAGTGTAGGCATTTTTTAAGTAATGTGACTTACATTTTCATTATCTCCCCTGTTTATGTACATCTGGCCAAGTCCAAAGAATGGTAAAACAAAATTAGGTGGAGAAAACTGTGTAGACTGATAGTAGTACTGGAAAGCTTGGTCAAAGTCATTCTGAAACAAACAAAATGAAAACAAATGTAAAGTATTATTTCATAAACATGATAAACGTGATTGATTAACAGAGAATTGAACTAGTAAACATCTTATTTAAAGCAGAGGTATATGTAAATATTATAGACTTGTCAATACCAAACATCCTTTTTATCTCTTGGTTTATGGTACCCAGACCACAATTTACAAAATAATTATTTTGAGTGTCCCAGATGTCAACTCCTTTTAAATGACAGTGCCCTGATAATTTTCAATAAATATTGGAATTCAAAATGGCTAGATAAAATTTTTCTAGGAATGCTGATGTGGATTACTGTGTTAACATTATATGACTGTATTTCTATGCAGTATGATGGAATGAGTTGGATGCAGTTGTTGTCTAACAAGTTTTATAGAAATTTTGCAGCAACTTGAATCTTGGATGGATACCTTCGGAAAGTTTGCTGTAATGCTGCTTTCAATTTATGGCAGATTTCCCAGATGATTAACGTATTTTATTTGTGATTCTTCAATGAACATACCAATATTCCTCAAGTAACACCTATAAAACT
>MJUU01045414.1:0-22615 GCA_002080025.1 Modiolus philippinarum
GGTGGCAAGCAATGGAAGGCTGCGGAAGGTTGGAACCTGCTCCGTCTAAGGCTCCCAGAAATCCCAATTTATCGCTGCGTCGGGCGCCGCGCTCTGGAATTAGATGCTCAATCGCATGCCCGTGGAAATGCACTTACCAGGGCATAATTTCACCGGACCTGGCACCAAGCTTCATAAGCGTCTGAAGGCAGACGGTACCCCCAAACCCTGGTCAATGCCCATCAATCGCGTGGATAAGGCGTCCTATCACCATGATCTCTGCTATGGTCAGCATCAGGATACGGCCGCCCGCAATTCCATCTGCGATAAGACCATGCTCAAGGAGCCGGACGGCATTCAGCAGCCCACGGCCCGCGAGCGCATGGATCGAAGTATCGTCAGACCCATAATCGGCACCAAGGCTCGATTTGGGCTGGGGATTAAGAAAAAAAAGTGCGCTGGTCCGACCAGCTAGCCGAGGAGCTCCATAAGCCCGTCCGTGGAAAGTTTGAGAAGAGGCGAGTGGTGATGGGCGGGGTGGACGATACCTGGGCCGCCGATCTCTTGGATATGAGCGCCTTCGCCCGCGATAATCGAGGCTATAAATTTATCTTGAGCATCATCGATGTCTTCTCCAAGTATGGCTGGCTGGTGCCGCTCAAGGATAAGAAAGGTGCGACGGTGCGCGATGCCTTCCGGACCGTCTTCAAGGATCGCATCCCGCAGAAGGTATGGACGGATAAGGGCTCCGAATTTTATAATCGGGAGGTGAAGGATCTGTACCGGAAGCATGAGATCGATCTCTACTCCACGGAGAATGAGGAGAAATCGAGCGTCGTCGAGCGCTGGAATCGCACCAGGAAGGAGAGGATGTTCAAATATTTCTCGGCCAATAGCACGCGCGCCTATCTTCCCATCCTGGAGGATCTGGTGCGGCAATATAATACCTCTAAGCATCGATCCATCAAGATGACTCCCGCCGCCGCCAGCCAGAAGGAGAATCGTGCGAAGGTCTTCTGGAATCTCTACGGAGATCTTCCGCCCATGCAGCCACCGCGATTCAAGCCCGGGGATAAGGTTCGGATCGCCAAGAAGAAGGGAATCTTCGAAAACGGATATACGCCCCGCTGGAAAGAGGAAGTCCTCACCATTTCGCAGGTCTTGGGCACTCAGCCGCCGACCTATCGCCTCAAGGATTTCCACGTTGAGGATCCTTCTACGAGCCCGAGCTCCAGCGCTACGATCAGGACGTCTATCGCATCGAGGATATCCTGCGGCGGCGAACCAGGGGTGGGGTCAAGGAAATCTTCGTGAAGTGGTTGGGATATCCAAAATCTTTCAATTCATGGGTCAAGCAATCCGACTGGCAATAATCCCCAGCAGGCTTTCCGGTCTCGATCGAGGGAGACCAGAAAGTCTTGATTTACGCATGCTTCAGCTCGACGAAGAGCCTTAATGCGTCAAGATCCGCTTGCAGGCGGTCGTAGACGGCTTTAGTGATGGGCTCATTATCCGTCTGGGGAGTGGGAGATTTAGCACGCGGTATTTTTGCATATCGATATCCTCGTCTCTCCGGCCACCATTGGTATTGCTGCAATCCGATATATCCACCTGCGAGTCCAGAATCTTCCTCAGGGCTATGACGTAATTCTTCTCGGCCGTCTTGAGGCGCCGCACCTCCTCCTGTAGTTTGACGACCTTCTCTTCCAGCTTATCGTCCGCGGCCTCGAGCCTCTTCTGAGATTGCTTCACGAATCTCTTCGTCGCACCGTCATTATTTTTCTCCGGATACTTGAGATTGACGATGCGATTGAAATTCATATCCAGATAAGCTTCGATTTCATCCTTGCGATTGGCCCCTCTGGTGAGGCCGACGCTTAGTCCAAATTTATCGACCATACTTTATCTATAGCAGCGAGAAGACGACGTCCTCGAAGGTCCAGCCTTCCATTAGTCGCTTCAAGACGTAGAGGCAGAGATGGCCGCAGATGACCGATCCGCGGGGCTGCACTTCGTCCGTATTATGATCAATCGGCAGGCCTAGATATACGGTGGTGGCAATCCGTATAAGCCAAAGTAGATTCTCCGGGTGCCGTCCTTCAGCACGTCCAGTGAGTCCCGGGGCCCGCGAGATCATCATGATTCAGGATGCCGCATTCGAGATTTCTGGGCTTGGCTGGTAGGTCGTCGCGCATGAAGACGCCTCTGAAGTGGGGGATATGCAGATTCTTCACGGCTCGCTCGAGCTCAAGATTGGTCAGGGGCTTATCCATTTATCTAGGGAAGGATGGGCATCCGCACCCGTCATAACCTGCTGATGGTAGATGGGGCGGCGGGGCGAGAAGATTTTCCCGAGGCTCACGGACCTCGAGAAATTCTGGGGATGGGAGCGATCGACCGCCTCAGTCTTGGGCGATTAGGTAGTGACCATGGGCGAGGGTGCTGATGCCGTCGGGTAGGATGTGGCGCTTATCGTAATTGGAGGAGAGAGATTTCTTGCACGTCTCGAGCGTCAAGATCTGGTGGAGCCGGCTCCGGATGATATTCATCGATCGATATTTCTCCTTGCCCGTATCCAGGCACTCCTTATAGTCGGCGAAGGTCAGATTGGTCTCGACCACGCACTTCTTCACTCCCTTAGCCTTCTTGCACTCTTCGCGATCCATCTTGAAGGCATATGCTTTCGGTCGGAGACCCACGTACTCGGTCATCGGGTGGCCGCCGCACTCATCCTTGAATTTGCCGAGCACTTTCTTATTCACGCCAGCCTGGATCCCGGATGCATGGTCTGGGGCATAGTTAGACGTATCGAAGCACTGCTGCACGCTCTCTGCCATATCCTTCTATACGTCCGCCGTCTAGATATCGCATATCAAGCTATCCGTATCCGTGTAGCAGATGCTGAGCCGGGCGCCATACCGAGGCTTGAGGTAATCGTAGACGAAGTCGGCCATCAGGGTCTTTGATATATCAAGGATCGCGAATCCCAGGTAGATGGGCTTATCGAAGATCAGCTTGGTGCGATGCAGATGGACGGCAGCCAGATCTTCGCTGAAGACCGTCCTGTGCTTGAAGTTGGGCTTGACCACTAGCTTTCGGGCGACCTTCTCGCTATTCATCAGCCGCACGTCCACCCTATTGCGGATATCTTCCATGGTCTTCCCGAATACCGAGTTGACCATGAGCTTGAAGAAATCCTTCTCGAAAGCGGTGGATGCTGTCGCCCTGCAAGTCGTATTCTTCTCCACGTACCCCCTCGTGATAATTGCGCATGGTCTTGCATTCAAAGACCTCCCAGACCCTCTGAGCGTGCGCGTAATCTTCCTCGCTGATATGCTCAGCGGTGAGCGTGCTGAAGAAGGCTTCCTTGGGCGGGAGCTGGGTTTCCTGGAGCCTCTCGAAGCTATCCATATAGTCGTAGGGGTAGACTCCTTTGCGCAGAAGCAGGTCTAAGTGATGGCTTTTCTGCCCGATCGCCGCGGCGGGTATATCGTACCCTTCATCCATCTCTGTGAAGGTGATATCCGCCCCGACGACTTCCTTCACCCTCTGAGAGCAGCCTCGGAAAATCTCGGGCAGCCCGGTGCGCGGAACCCCCTTCTTGTGGATCATCCGCCCGTCGAATACGAGCGCCAACACCTCAATCTCCTGCTCGGTCAGGTAATCGAAGGCCGCCATAAGGCCTTATTTTCCAGGGAGCACATCACGTAATTCACGGTCGTGCCCTCGATATTGTAGTCCGTCCCTCTCTTCTCCTTGGATTCGAAGGCGAGCTTATGCAGGTCAGGATTCAGCATGATCACTTCCTCCATGATCTGCTTCATTCCCCCATAGTAGTCCCGGAGCCAGGCGGGTGCATCGTGCTTGAGCCTGACGATCTTCCCATTGATGATGGCGAGCAGGTAGGTTTTCGCGTCGTCCCGGCTGATTCCCTCGTAGGCCATCAGCTCCGGATCCATCGGCTTTGCCCCAAATTCCCGCCTCATATTGGTGAAGGCATCGGCTGGTGTGGATTCTACCAGCTTCTGCAGGCTTGCCCCATGAACTTGAAGCTATCGATGAAGCGCAGGTGCTGATAGAGCGTCTTCTCTTTTCTTTTCTTATCCTTGTATGAGCCGACCGCCACGCTCTTGGTGAATGAGATGTAGCGCTCCTCGGTGTTGGGGATGCAGTCGATCTTCCCCTCAGTGGCCCCCAGTGCCTTGATGAATAGATGGGCATCGTAGCCGGCCAGGTTATGAAAGATGACCGGGATGAATTTCGGCGCCTGGTAGTTCAGATTGCACTCATTATGCGCGGCCCCTCTGATTCTGCCCGTGAAGTAGCAATGGTCTCTCACCCTATCCTCCCCAAGCTCCTGGTCGCAGATGAAGCACTTGGTAGCTTCAACGAAGGCGATCTTATCTTCCTCCGTCATCGCCATGGGCTTCTTGAAATCGTTCTGCTGATATATATCCCGGATATCTTTCGTGGGCCGATCCACGAAGATCTGACCCACGTCCTCCCCCCTCCTTCTGCATTGTGTAGATCACCGGCTCCTTGGCGAATACCGTCTCATCGAAGCACTTGATATGGTAGCAGAATCCCGATGGAACGTGCTTCTGGAGGATCTTGGTATGTGGTTTGGATGGCTCGCCCCCGTCTACGCCAGCTTTTGCCGGTTCGGGCCCTACCTTGGTCGTGAAGCACTCGAAGTCTGCGTAGACGACGAATGGCACCTTCATCGACCGGATGTGATTTTGGAAGCTGACGTAGCTCCCTTCGCCGGGCATCTCGATTTTCACCGCCTTTTCTGCCCGCAATATTCCATGTGCTGGTCAAGCTTTTCTTGCCATGTGAAGTGATTCAGGCATCGGCGGCAGAAGTAAGCTTCCCCATCGTGATCGCTCACCTGCGCCGTCAAGAGCCGCGAGAGATTCTTCACCCAGCAGTAGTGCCGCGTCTCATCGTTAGCCACTAGCATGAGATCCACGTGCTTTGCCCCGGCATCATCCTCTTCGGATATCCTCATCGGGTAGGTCCCTCCCTCCTTCCCCATATCGAATCCATAGACGTTGACCTTAATCCCCTCATTGGGCCTCTCGAACCTATCGATTGCCCGGAATGAGACCGGGAATTCGATGCCGTCGAATCTGAGCTCGTCCGCCCACCTTTCGTACTGCTTGGCTCGAGTAGCACTCTTCTGGTCCACCTCATCGTGATGGAGGGCCGAGAGGATCGCCCATTTGAAACACTGCTGGTCCTCATTTTTCACGTTGATGATTGCCTTCTTGGCCGCGAGCTTCTTGGGAAGTGGGATATATGAGCTTCCCTTGAGGGGTTTGTACTCATTCAGTTGGATCTCCAGCTTCTCGACGCGCCCAAAGGTCCATCCGCTCCCCCCAGCCTGGAAAGTCGCCAGGCTCTCAATGACCTTATCCTCCATCCGCGCTATCACTTCGTCCAAATCTGCCGACTCGGTGATTACTACCAAGGCCGACCGGAATTTTGGATTGGCGTAGATATTCCCACCGGTCGCCGGGCTGATCTTCACCATATCCACGTGGAGGATTATTTCCGCTTTCAACCCCTTCTTTTCCGCCAGCCCCTCCGAAATCGTGCTTCGGATTTTCCCCCAGCTTAGCCTGATGAAAGGCTCCACGTCCTGCTGCGTCTTGGGCTTGATGATTACCGTGCCAAATACCCCACCCAAGGCCTCCCGCTTATCCGTAACCTCGCTGAGATCCGCGGCTTCTTCAATGCTCTGCTTCACCTTCTCGACCAGCTGATCTTTCTTCAGCCGGTAGATATTGGTGATCCCCCTCCACCTCGCGATCGCCTTGAGCTCTTTCCTCGTAAATACTTCCCGGCGCTTGAATTTTCGGTCAGTCGCCGACTCAATGAGCCGCACCAAATCCATCTTATTTTTTCTGCTATATCCCTTCACCCCTTCCTCCTTGGCGATTTTCCTCAGTTCCTCCATGGTCTCGGTCACCCTAAATTTCCCTCCGATCGGCTGATCGGCATCGTCTCGCCGCTTGGTATGCCTCCAGCAAAGTCCATCTTTCCCCGGTTTGCCCTTGCAAAGCTGCCCCTTCTTCCTTTTCAGTGGGGTATTGCAGAATTTCTGTATTTCGGGAGATGAAGTTGGTCTGCTATCTTCGCAGACGGAATCTTCGTAGCAATATCAGTTACCTACGTTTATACCCGTAGGCATTGTACCACCCTGAAGCACTTCTGTGCAGCCTGAGGCGTTGCCGAAGGCTGTACAGTGGTGCTGAAGGGTGGTACAATCTCAATGCCTACGGGTAGAAACGTAGGTAACGGATTTATCCCCGGCTTTGTCTGTTATTGCACCGAAAAAGCATATTAATGGAAGTAAATCTGTACGAAATTTCAACGTCATCTGTGTTTCGCAATAAAACAAGTATGATAAATATGCAGAAAATGCTCCACTTTCCATGTCGAGGATGGTACCTAAGGTACCAACCTCAGACTTTGCTGTTTTTAGGCGATTTGATTTTGGGTTGATGATTTCTTGAGGTCATAAAGTTTTTGGCGCCAGTTTTTCACTTACTAATAGAAGTGACGTTATCACAAAGGAATTCCATGGCACTGGCGCTAGCAACGTTCTTAACAACGAGACGGGTGCATGGGATTTGTACCGACGGGCTGCCATCGAATAAAAAGCCGGGGATAATCCATGATACTCTTGGATGGCATGATTTTATTTATACCATTCAATTTTGGAAAATTTTTAAGGTGGTCTGGTGATTTTTCTCGATCACCAGGCTTTTGCATGGTGTTACTATTTATAGGATTTCGACCGGTATTTATATTATGTGATTCCAGTAAATCCTTGGAGGAGGTCGGGGAAATTTGCATATGGCCAAAATAATTTGCAAATTTTCCCCGGTATACCTTCGGACCCCTGCGAAAATTATTGAAATCTCATCAGGGGCATATTTTAAGAAATCTGGCAGGTTCTTTCTCCTTTCCTTAGTCTCTGGCGCGAATAATTTGCAAAAATGCTATTTTCCCCCGAAAAAAATCAGGGGAGATAATTCACTAAGAATTACGCAAGAAAAAATTATCTTTTCCGACGAGGTATTTTCCCATCGGAAAAGACCCTCCACGCCCCAGATACCTTCCCTCCCTGCACTTTTCAGCATCCCCGACTCACTCAATACTCATTTGCATCCCAGGGCCCCGAAATTGGGGTCTGATGCAGGATTTCTGCTTGAAAAATGGTCTTGCGGCAGAATTGTCATTTCATAACTACTGGGATACTGACACGTCATATCTTTCAATGATGCTATGGTGACGGCCATAGAATTTCTTGAGGGATGAAATTAACAAAGGTTGAACAAATCCCTGACTAAGCAGCTTTTGGCATAGTGTTTTTGCTCTGTTCAAAAAATCACTGTACAAACTACATGCTCGACAGTAACGAATCAACTGTGAAATGTACACTCCATAGGCTGGAGAGGTAGGTATATTGCTGCTAAGAAAGGGAAAGTTCACAATGGGGAAATTAAAATCATCACGCTTGTCATATACCTTAGATTTCAAACGTCCATCTTCGTCAATATACAATAAAAGATCTAGGTACGAAGCTGAAGTAGGTGTTTCAGTTGTTTCTTTAAAGGGGAAGTTCAGTCAAAAATCAAAATTTGATATTCTGTTATTTACATGTCAAACATCGATGATACATCGACAAAAAATTTATATCTTTATCTATAAAGTCAAAAAACGAACTTAGAAATGTCAAGAGATTACTACTGGGGGTCCGCCATATATACATAGGTGGCGACACAATCAATATCACAACGTCTAATTACCGCTGTTCATGTATACTGCGGAAAAGTGACACGTACAATTATTGTAAAAATAACACTGTGTTACCATGCGGAAATTATAATTTCATTTTCGCATTTCAGTTTCGTTGTACTGGTCAGGTTTTCTGATTTTTCAAAAATCACCTACCTGTATAATAATTTAAAATCAACGAAATATTTTGCTTATTTTTAGCATCTGAATAGGTGATCGTTTTATTATTTTCGTTCTCATATTATAAGGACATAAAAATACTGAAAATAATCCCTTGATATCTGCTTTTAGTTTTTTTCTTTATTTTCATAATTTTTATGAAATTAATCTAGGATTCAAAGGAATTCTTTCCTAAATAAGAAAAATAAATCGTGCAAGCAGAATAATATTTATAATATTGTATTTCTAAACCATCTCTGTTACGAAATTTCCGAGAGATGTGAATATATATATATATATATTTATTAATTTGTGTGACTACCTGCATGATGATTGTATATTGTAACAGTCGTAAAACATTCTGTCTGTGTATATTTCACTGTCGTCTCAATATACGAACGTGTCACTCTCTCCTGGGCAGGTCTGTCGGCTTATAAAAATTACAAAATTACGCCTTACTATACATGTATTTTATCAGTTTGGGGTGATCAAATAGGTATGAAAATAAAATATAAAGAATTCCCCACTTGAAGTTTTTATCCGGGTACAATTTCAAAATCAAATTCAAGATTTCATCTCAGTAACTATACGGAATAAAGAGGGTATTAAGAAAATATACAAGGAACAAACTGACACATTTTGTTCAACAAAACAAGAAATTTTTCCTACTTTCTTGGATCTACTGTCCACTGCTGGTGGACTGTTAGTCCCCAAAGGTATTCACCAGCCCAGTAGTCAGTACTTCGGTGCTGACCCGAAAGCCGATACTATTTGGAACCTTACAATATCTAAATTTTTGTAAATTTTGTTGAAAACTAAGGAGTATCTCCCTCATGCAAAGCTCTGTCCTCAGCCGATTTAGATCATATTGGTTATTTGTTCTCTCTCAGTTTTTAAACCTTTTTGAGTTTATGGTCTTCCATACGTTTAGATTTTATCTGCACTGAAGAGACATAAGTTGTCGAAATGCGCATATGCAGAATTTAAATTCACTGTAACTTCGGTATTTAGTCATTTAACTAGTCCCAGATTGAAATTGTGTTTATTGATAATAAAGATATATGTATTCGGGTTAATAAATTGACTTTTTTATTCCATATGTTTAAAATCCTGTTTTTTTACTATGTGTCAGTCTTATCAGAAGCAGAGACATATAAAACCATTTTATATGTCTCTGTCAGAAGTAAGGGGAACTTGTGTAAGCAAGTCCTAATGCATACCTTCCAGTTTATTATGTTGGTGATATATTAGTGTACTTAATTCCGTAACATACTCGCGGCTTAAATAATTTATTCCCGAAAGATTATTTGTCGTGAAATAAATACACTGTTACACTCTTGCCTTATAGGTTTGACAAGATAGTAAAAAAATGCTTGATGTGTTCTTGATGCATTTGAAAGCGGATAGAACAGAAAATATGATACTACAAGATATCTAATTATATCCATGGATGTCGGATCTCAAGCTTACAGCCGAGACATGAGCGCAAAGGTTTTTAATTACAAAAGCTGACATTTCTTTGAAGCTGTAGTTGATTGTTCGGAAATCGGCAAAATTTTCGCATTTTTTTTCTGTGAAATACATTATTATACAGTATAAATGAATAATAAATTAATATTGTTAAATTCATATTAGTTTGGTTTTACTATTCAAAAACACCCCTTTTAGACTATAATGCAAACAAAGCACCGTTTTATGATAATAACACCTTTTGCAAATATCTTAAAGTCACGTACGGTTAATTTTATGATTACCTAAAATACGTGTACAGGCGTGTGCCACACCTAGCGAAGATGGGGTAAAGTTCGGGTGGGAATAAACAAACCACAATAAACATCGTTACCAGATGACTAAGGATTATGTTGTACATGAAGTGTACTGTACAAAAGTTCAGCGATTAAAAAAAAATTTTAAATAAAAAAAAAAACACGTGTGTGGCATATATGTCTCTATTTTTTTTTTGAATATTTCTTGGTTTGTTATTTGTTTATTTATTACTTGTGGTAAACGTTTTTTTTTCTAAGACTGAAGAATTTTTCCTTTTCATACACGTTTTGGTCCATTGCGTACATAGCAGTAAGTGGAAATATAAGGACACGTGCATGCCTAAGTGCATACTGGGGAGCCTAGCACATGTGTCTCATCAGAATACGTGTTGAGTCGGGACAATATGAAGAAGTTCCATATTAGTAAAAATGCACTAGACACATGCATAATCCTAATCACCAGGGACTATACATTACATAATGTATAGTCCCTGTAATCACGCACATCAGCATAATAAAAACTCCGTCTTTTTAACCTCGCTGACTAGGACAGTATCTTTTGTATGAGTTAAACATCCAAAGTTGTAATGTTGTCGAGATCATAGTAAATTGACTAAATTTGTACACTCTCGGACATCAACACATAGAGAATATTATTATAATTCCTTGCTGATTATCAAACATATAAGTCCATCCTATATTCAGCCCATAAAACGCCCAAATGCTTGTATTGTAGTTCGTCTTTGACCAACTCGACAAGCTATGTATCCGAATGGCGGATTTCGAGGGGGCGATAGCACCTCTTTTTGATGCAAAACAAAACTTGTGGGAATTCTGTATTCTGTTATTTCACACATCGTTATGAATTGAGCTTGAAAATGTAATATTTATAGATTTTTAATGGAAAAAAATATGCTTTGAAAGTTACAATATATCTGGAAACACATAATTTTTTCCGAATGAAAATCGCAACTGCATCACAAGCTTTATTCCGACTATAGAATAAATGATTAATTGTCTTGTTTACAAGTATATATTCATACATAATAAAAACGCAATAAGTTCTGTGGCGTGCGTGACCACCTGAACAAAAAATTCACCTGGACAAATAATTCACCTGTCATACGGGCCACCAATGACAATAAACAATTATAATTGACAAGGTAACATGTTACAGAGGATTAAGTTTTGTCAACAACAAAGTGTAAGTGCACAATTTCTTAACCGTGAAAAATATCCGCACGTGTGCACTTTCGTTTTTGAAAGGTGTAAAATAAACGTATGCATGAAATTTACATTCTTTAGAAAAAGGGTTAGTCTCTTTAACATTTTCTATTTATTACTCATAGAAAATCGAAATTCGGACAATTAATAGTTTTTTCCCTAACTTCATGTTCATGTTTTGATCGACGTAAATTGATAGCGTACATTGTAGTTTATTTTTCCTATATGGTATATGGATATCGAGTATTGACCAATCAAATCATATTATATAAGGTACCGGAAGCCTTCAATATGGCACCCCCCTGCTTGTTAAAATTTTGATACAAAAACACAAATTATAGAATAACCACTTAAGATCTGAAAACGGGTCACGGCAACAACGTTTTAAAATACATGTTTGAATAACATATCAAATTTAATTTTTTGAGTGAACTTTCAATTTCAAGCTCATTTGGATAGATCTGATGTAAATAATCCTTAAATTTAGGATTATTAAGAGAAAGTACATCGTCTATGTAACGGAAGCTGAAATTAAAGGACTGGGCTAAATGTTTTTGTTTTCTTTGAATAAGCCCTTGTAAAAACTTGGCCTCGTACGAGTAAAGGAAAAGGTCAGCTATAAGCAGCATGCACATCTTTGATATATGCACAATCAACATGCACAATAAAAACTTCCTAACTTAAAAACTGTAGGAGGAGTTCTCCGGACAAATGATGTACCCCTTAGTGATGACAGACGGACAGACTTACGGACGGACCAGTCAAAAACTATATACCTTCCGCAACTTCCTTGCGTGGGGTATAATTATAAATATGAGTTTAATTCCTTTTCTTTTCTTTTTTTTTTGGCTTCAAGAATAACATAACTAAGCATTCATATAAATCAGAAATACAACCAGCTTACACTTATACCGCTTCGATTTTAAAATATCCGTATCATATGTTTTATAACAGATTATTTTGTATTAATTCATATTCATAAGCTATGAGCCACTTGTTTTAATAAAACAACGAATATAGATTTCTCTATAAACATTTATGTGTTTTGAATGCAGTTTTCTGAATTTATTTCAATTCTAGTGCAAAACCCAATATTGTTCTCTAAGAGCCGCTTCGAATGTTCAAAACTCTTGTAAAATATATTAGAATCGAAAAAGGTTATTGCAATTGGGCTCTATGCGAATTAGAACATGGTCAGACCTTATATTTGTCTTTATTTTATACCTCGCTATCGCTCGGTATAAAATATTGACAAATTTAAGGCCATAGAGCCCGTTTCTTAAATAGCGTCTAAGTTCATTACCTATCATTTGAAAAATCAGATTAAATGATATTAAAAACTTCATAATAATTCTTATACTGACTGTAGCAAGACAGATGACAAAAGTCTAGCAGAAGAGGCTTACTTTGTAGAGCATCTAGCTACAATGCCTTGTATATTTGTCCTATTGTCCATGGTCTGGTTTTATTGCATCGTCTTGTTGTATTTAATAGATGATCTCCCGAACATTAACGTTATTCAAATGAAGAAATGAAAATGATAGTAAGTAAACATCCGTTTAATTTTGCCAGCAGAAGTACCGGTATATTGAAACTGCACAGATGTAGAAAAACGGAAATAGTTTTAACTAAATGATTTTACCAACGGAGAGTGAAAATTCATTTGAATGTATTCAATAGGGGCCTATGTTGCGAGAATTCCGAGACTTTCTGTCAATCTGTGAATCAGTTAGTGTTTAAAAATATCTGTGCTGCTATCTTGATAGCCAAGATGTTACATGTTTGTTTTTCAGTTTTTGTTTGATACATGCGGAGTGGAACGAAGTGCTATATTGATAGCAACATGTCATAGGAAGGAATCACCGTCATTGTGCTCACTTGTACATTGTAATGCAAAAGATTAGGTTTTTTGAAAAACTTTGACTTAATGAAAAATCAAACAACTAAGATTGACCTCCAAGATAATTTCTCTGTATTTGTAGCTCTCAAACAATGGGCTGAAGCTTTTACCACAGAATAAAACGCTTAAGGGTGTTGATGTTCTTTACATCGCACTGGTAACACAGGGAGACTCTTTGTTAAAAGATGTTGCTTTTCATTCCTGTAAAGTTTTGTTGAATTTGCTTTCGTGGTTTCGGAGTCGATAAAAATTATGTTTTTCCCATNCCCGCCCCCCCCCCCTAAATCCGCCACTGAGCGTGAATTTTTCTATATCTTTACATTGAGTTTATTTACGTGTTTACCGTATTTAATGCCTAAAGGCATCTGTTGATCCCCTTTCAAAACAATTCGAAAACGGAATGCTATTTTCGGCCCGTGAATTGTAGTTTTTGTAAATAGTTGAGGGACTGCGTCAGATAAACAACTTGACATCTTGCAAACAAATCCTTATTTTCAATGTGACCCCAAATGAATGCGAACACAGTTTGCATAACCAGGGCAGCGTTGACAGACGCTGCCGGCCTAAATGAAGACAATATAAGGACTGATGATGTGGTTCAACAAATAATAAACCATGTAGAGACATGTCCTTATCCCCTTAGCATCATCAACTACAAACTGAAGATAACGGTAAACACCTACAATGGCCGAAAATTGCAATAACATGCCACAATGCACCAGGGAACAGCACTGAAAAAAACATATAACAGACCAGAGACGATCATGCATTACGATAGGAACTCGGGACAGCCGGACTTGGTATCGGCTAAACCGGTTTATGGGTAAACAAACCTCCAATTTCTCTATCCCCTCTCCCTTCTCCCTTTAGTATAATAAGCATACGAATAAAATCAAATACAGGTAGACTACTAAATTTATGACCACTATCTTCTGAAGGTTTGTAAAGATTCTTCATATATTTCAGTAGACATGGGCGGTATCAGTGAGAGACAAGTTTATGTGTAAAATCTCCAGGTCACTGGATTCCAAGTAGTCCAGTCAAAATATGAATATACCTCAAACTTATTGCAAAAGAATTGTTTTTTGCGTCATTTTATTTGAAATTGGCCATTTAACATGTAATAAAAAGTCGCCGTTGATGCATCGACGAAAAGTTTGTTATTTTGTATTTTCAGTTTTACTAATTTGACGTCGGTTTTTGTAAAACGTATAGCGCTCCATATATGACTTTGGAAACGAAAATATGGGACATGCACGGATCAAAGACAAAATGTAGATGTAATCATTCTGTACCGAGATATTTAGTTGTGGTAAGTTTTTTCCAGTATAATTGGATATCCACCCTTTCGAATTATATATATTATGACCCCATTCCCGTCGCATACCAAGAATATGTAATCAAAGATTTATGTAGCCCAAATCGGAAATTAATGAGTAGAAATGACACGAAATGAAAACAGGAATAGTATTTTCTCACTGAAACAACAACAAACTGTACATTTTATTGTATAAAAACGCATATATTTAACAAAAACGTCGAAAATAATGGGCATCTTAATGACGTCACGCTCAAAAATTTTCTAAAAGTACGACAGCCCAAACGTGTCATATATTTACATGTAACGTTAATGTTTAGTCGTTGTTTCTGAATGTTTTTTGCATGCTAGTTAGATTAAATAAGTTCAGTTTCATAAGCTGAATATCCTGAGTACCGAATAACGATTTTTTTACACTTCTTTCGGGTATAACAGAGAATATTCCCAAGAATGAATTACGTGCAAAACATTTTTATCCTGTACCTATGTCATCTTTCCATTGAAAATAATTGTATTTTTACTTTTTTCTTTATTATTATAACAGCAACAACAACAATAATAATAATAAACTTTTTATCATAATAATAATAATAATAATGATAATAATAATAATAATTAAAATTATAATAAAAATTTTAATTATTATTATTATTATTATTATTATTATGATAAAAAGTAACATATTTATGTAGATCGAACTAAATCAAGAATATTATAATATAGAGGAAAGTACAAATTGAAAATTCGTCAGTGAAATAAAAAAAAAGATAATTATTTCATAATTTTACTCTAGAAAACGACGTCACAGTAGACGTTTTAAACGTTGTTGTTAAGTAAGGGTGTCAGCGAATTAACATTGAAAATTTAGTTCATAATCTTAATTTAACCCATAAAATATCAAATATGCAAGAAAATTTAAAAATAAAACCAAAAAAAAACTTATCCTAGATTTTGATTATCAAATTCAAATATGTATTTTCATTAAAACTAACAAAGAAGTTTGTGACAATTAAGAATAAATAAAACTAAGCAAGCAATTAAAAAACAGAGTTATAAGTACCCTGTCCCCAGTTCTAATGACCGTTGTACAAAATACCCTATTATTTCGAAAATTTCAGCTCATATTCGGGAAACGCTTATAGAAACTTATCCTCAACCCCTTCTTTAAAAAGAGCTTAATTGTATGGATAGTGGTTCTCAATATGACGTCAACGTATTTAATGGGAAACAAGATCAAAGAGAACTAAAAGTAGGGAGCGGTGCACATATATTCAGTATCGGGATGTAATTAAAATTTGTCAATATCAAAATTCTGGAATATTCTCATATTTAAGAGGATATTTATTTTCAATTACAGATCATTTACTCAAATATGGAGGTTGAAACACTAAATGACGTCATACTAGTAACAAGAATAAACTAACAGGTATGTATTTTTGTTTCATAATTTATTGTTTATTGTGACAATTTTTTTAAGATGAAAAATACACGATTCCATCATTTATTCATTTGTTTTAAATTTAATAATCTATTTATTCTGTCTTTTCCTTTGGATTTTTGTTGTTCCCTTAATTAGCTCGTTTGAGTATCGTATTATTACAAATACTGGACACATTTTTCGGTTTAGGGTCTTCCGAGTGTTTTGATTTTATCTGCATTAAAGAGGGCTAAGTTGTCGAAAAGGCCATCTGCAAGACCTACACTTACAGTAACTTGTAACTTCGGTATTTAGCATGGTAGATATATGGCGACTTCAAGATGAAGAACAACAAAGCGTTGTTCCATTGCTTAGTTTTGCCATGTATTTGTAGAGACTTTGTCTCATTTGCATGTACTCCATAGCCTTCATTGTTAATTTCAGATATATGAAATATTTTGTTGTTGTCCGTACTTTGACGTCACGTTACCATCGCTGGAGACGGTAAATTTTCATTCGGCTTAAATACATAAAAATTGAAAGTAAAGAAATGCAATGACAACAAACATATTTATCAGGCAAGATTCACACTATCAAACCTATACATATATAAACCATTGTTGTAACTATAAACAGATGAAACCATTGGTTTGCCTATTACAGTTGGACTGTAAATAGCTGATTGCTTATTTAAAAAATATCGTTAAAAATATGAATTATAAATTTTTAGTGTTTACTTTTGCTTACTATATCTTATCTATTTTCAGATTATTTGATAGAGACAATGAGCTGTCCAATATGTAATGAAAGTATTGGGAATGGTCAACCTACAGTTGTATTACGAGAAAAGGGCAGCGAAAGTATCAATAAAGCAAGCAGACTATTGAATGTTGACATTTTCACACAGCCTGGCAATGTAGTTCATCAGGTCGTCGAGATCACTGTCAACATAAAGACATTCGTCGAAAGTTCAAGTCAGACGATCAGGAGAACAAGGTACGAAAATTGAGATCGAAGACTAACATTTTCATACAAAGATCATTGCTTATTCTGTACTAAACAAATAAAAATAGAGGGCCATAAACGAGGACAAAATACCTTTCCTGTCAGGACTTTTGACTTTCAAAAGAAAATTCAGGCTGTTTGCTCTGCAAGAAATGATGAATGGGGACAAGAAGTATTGGATAGATTGACATTTGCATCAGATTTACCAGCAGTTGAGGCAATTTACCAGCAACAATGCAATGTAAACTTCAGAACAGGAAAACAAATTCCACTTTCTTTACAAGAACCTAGTCCGAATGCTAAGAAGTTATATTCAAAAGGGAGACCAGAAAATCCTGTACTTGCAGATGCTTTCATCAAAATAGTTAATTACCTAGAAGAAAATGATGACAAACAAATAACTATACTGGATAAATAAAATGAAAGAGTTCTGTCCAGACGAAGAATCATACAGTGTCGTCTACATGAAAAAAAAGTTACAAGACCATTTTGGAGCGTCCATGATAATAACAGAAATAAATGGTAAGCCTAATGAAGTAACACTCAGAAACACAGCCGCCAATATCCTTCACGATTTTTATAATCAGCCAAGAACAGATACACAAAAACAAAAAGAGTTACAAATTATTGAAACTGCAGCAAAGCTTTTGCGGAGACACATTAAAGACATGAATACAAAGCAGAATACCCATCTCCTGATGAACTTGAATCAAAAGAAGGTAACATAAATTTCTTACCAGAGACTGTAAGACTATTCTTAGAAACTTTATTTATGACAAAAAAAATCAGATGACAAGATTGCGTCGATTGGACAGGCATTAGTACAGACAGTAAGACCAAGAGTACTTTTAGCCCCCTTACAGATTGGTTTAGGAATCCAGCTACATAATCAGTTTGCATCCAAATTCCTGATCGAAGTACTTCATAACTTAGGATTTTGCTGCTCTTACGCTGAGATAACAAAGTATGAAACATCTGCCGCTGTTTCCAGCAAGACATTTTTACCTGAAATAGGCCCAGAAAATACTGTCCAATTCTCAGCAGATAATATTGATCACAATTTGAACACACTCGACGGACATGACACTTTCCACTGGATGGGCATTATTGCAAGTATCACACCTAGTGTAGTTTGTAGTACGAAAATTCTGAGGCGAAATGTCACAAAGGATGAGTTGATAGACAATGGAAAAATAGATATTCAGTTTTACAGACAGCNCCCCCCCCCCCCCCCGAGTCGCCTTGTCTGAGATTTCAAAAGATTAAAAACTTGACATGCATCGATTCTACTGCCTTTTTGGACACTCTTGCACCAGTTACATGGCCACTTAGATCCCCTGTCTTAGGATGGTCTGGTTTTATGGAAAACGCACAAAATAATGAATATCCTGGAAAATCTACAGTTGTCTTTCTCCCAATGATAGACATGAATTCAAGTGACTTATCTTGTATATTTTCTACACTTACATTTATTGCTAGAGAGGCAATTTATCTTGGTATAACTCCATCAGTTACATTTGATTAGCCTTTATACTGGAAAGCTCTTAACATAATCAATAGCAAGCCAGACGACAGTCCTCTTAAATCATTTATTCTTCGACTTGGAGGCTTCCACCTTGAAATGAGTTATTTGGGTTGTATTGGACATATCATGCAATCTTCTGGATTATATGAAGTTTTGGAAACAATATATGCATCTAATGCAGTAGATAACATGCTTACCAGAAAAGCAGTATCTAGGGCTGTCAGAGGTCATTTCATAGTTGACTGTGCCCTTCACATAATTTTATTCAGTAAAGTTTTCAAGTTTTCTTCTCCTCATTTAGAGGACGTTACAGAACCCGACGAACCAGTTGAAAATGCAAATAATATCTCGGAGACAGAAGAATCATTTGATGAACATATCTTGAGAGAAGCTTTACTACTATTGGACTTATTTCAGTCGGGAGAAGTTGATGTTACGTATGTGACAAACAGTCAAGTTCTTAAGTTGATTGATGAAAAATTGGAAAACCATAAATCATCGTTGAAAAAATACCCAACTCCAAAATTATGGATTCAATATATGGAAATGATCGGCATATTGAAAACTTTCATTAAAGCTGAGCGAACTGGAGATTGGAAACTACATTTGCAATCAGTTTGGAATATTCTCCCATATTTTGCAGCATGTGGCCATAATTTGTATTTGAAATCCGCTTATATTTATCTGCAAAATATGTTGGATCTGGAGTCGGTAAACTATGAAATTTTCCAGAAGTTTATGGAAGGGCATCATGTAGTGAGACGAACCGACAAATGTTGGGCAGGAATATCTACAGATCTAATGATAGAGCAAACACTAATGCGAAGCATAAAAACCAGTGGGGGAATGACTAGAGGTAAAGGCATGTCAGAGATACAGAGAGCACAATGGATACTATCAATGCCTGCCGCTCGAGCGTTAATGCAGCAATGCAAATCTTTGAGAATGTAAGCTATAGCTCAAGTGAACAGCACAAGGAATTATCAAAAACACGACAAGAAAGAGATCAAAGAAACAATGACTGTTCTGAAATACCTCCATGAAAGAGATCCGTTTGTAGAAGAGACTTCATTGCGAAATATCGAAACAGGAGTTACTGCAACTGAAGACGTTGATGTCCATGAAGCATTTTCTGTTGGAACTAAAATCGTTGAGTCAATGAAGGGTAAAGATGCTTTCTCTATTTCTTTTAAAAGATCAATGCAGGTGACTACTATGAATGACAAAACATTTGTTAAAAAGGACAACGAGGTGATTAATGTTAGCCCACAACTTATGTTTCAACGATTAATAACAGCAGCCAATACTCTTTCAGATGACCTTTCAGGCATATTTTCATATATTTGACTCGTCTGGGACAATGCGTATAGCTATGAAACCTCAGCTTGCAGATGCAATATGGGCACTTGGCGATTGTTCTGGCATCGACAGAAAAGATGTTCACTATGTTATTGATGGCGGATCCCTGTTGCATCGGATTCCCTGGCCTCGTGGTGTCTCATTCAAAGCAATATGTGATCTCTACGTCACATACATTGACAAAAAGTATAACAAAGGTACAGTTGTATTTGATGGTTATTCAGACAAACCCTCTACAAGGGATGTCACACATCAGCGTCGCACCAAAGGAATCATCGGTACCAAAGTATTTTTTGGTGATGGAACACCATTCAAAACCAAGAAAGAATACTTCATGAGAAATTCCGAAAACAAACAAAACTTTATTAAACTTTTATCTGGTCACCTTGAAGAAAAGGGTTATAGAACCGTTCACTCTGAGTCAGATGCAGATGTTTTAATTGTGAAAACTGCTGTTGAAAAGGCGATTACTGAAGATGTGGCGGTCATAGGAGAAGACACCGATCTCTTTGTACTGCTTTGTTATCATGCAAGTATCACAACACACAATATAATACTAGTATTCCGATCAGAAATCAAGCCTACGTCGCGGAAATTACGTATCTGGGATATTACTAAGACAAAAACGTTACTTGGAGATACGACATGTAGTATTCTTCCATTTATTCATGGTATATCTGGATGTGATACAACCTCCAGAATGTTTGGAGTAGGAAAAACGCTTGCTTTGAAAAAAGGAATGAATGATAACTACTTCAAGGAGTGTGCTGCAGCGTTCATGTCTGCAAGCTCAAAAGAAGTTGTACAAAAGTTTGGAGAAGAGGCGATCGGAATTCTCTATGGTGCTTTCCCGTATGAAGGATTAGATCTGTTGCGCTTCAGGAAATTTACTACAAAGGTAGCAAACAGTTCAAATGTAGTTGACATTAATATTCTTCCACCGACTTCTTCAGCAGCCAGTTTTCATTCCTACCGAGTTTATGCTCAAATAAAAGAGTGGACTAATGAAGCTTATGACCTTGATGTGACAAATTGGGGCTGGAACATTCACAATAATAATTGTGAGCCTATAAAAACATCAAAATCACCTGCACCTGAAGAGCTACTAAAAGTGATCAGATGTAAATGCAAAAATGGTTGTGCTACAAAACGTTGTACTTGTAAAAAACACGGACTTGAGTGTTCAGTAAGCTGCTTAGAGTGTACTGGAAAAAATTGTCAAAACTCTCCAGCAATGTCACATAGCATTCCTGATGATGATGCGGTTTGATAATGAAAAGTAAAAACATTCGTTGTACATTCATTTAAAGTGAAAGTGCTAAACACGATAAATTTACAACAATTGTCAGTAACATCTTCTTTTACTAAAATCGTTGTACATTACTTGCATTGGCTTCAAGGTCTAGGATTTTTTGAAGGTCACTATAGCGTTTTACAAAATCAGTGCTTAAGGAGATATCTTATAGTGAGTCTATTGTATTGTCGACAAGTATATGTTGTATAGTTGCTAAAACAAATCTAGTGAAATGATATAACAAAGGATTTCTTATTTATATTATTTTATTTATATCAAAATTTACAGTAAAAAAAAGCAAAAATCTATGTAAAGTTCAGACCACAGAAAAAAAATTGTCTTAACATATCAAAGGCGACTTTTTTTCTATGAAACTACAGGTATAGATCTTTCAAAATCAGCAGTCAGAATTTCTTTTGCAATTTGTTTGAGGTTGGGTGAAAATGTTAAGTAAATTGACTGGACTAAAGGCCAACTTGTGTAGATTGTGAGTAACGTCATATTTAGATATCAAAATTAATGGAAATATCTTCTTTAAACCTTCTTAAAATCTGTAACCTTGTTGTTATAAGTTTGATTGTGTGAGTACAGTTCGTAGCTGTGAAGCTATGGCAATGTTTTCGCTATAATAAAGTTCTATAAACAGACATTCCGGGATAATCGTTTTGATCCGTCTTCAGTAACCGGTTCAGCAATAATACATTAACATACCATATTTTCTACAAATAGCTTTCGATTTAAGTTGTTTCTAATATTTATGTCTCAAACATCTCAGCTATACTTTGGGTTATTCCCCACATGAAGGTTGATGCATACATTGCAGATGACCCTTTTCCTGTAGATGGACCCGTCTCAGTCCTTAATGAAGACATCATAACATGTCCATCTGATTTCTTATACTTGTACTTGAATATTGGTACGCTTCCTTATACAATGTACTGCATAAGTGGCTGACCCGATTATATAGACGGTATTCGTACTTTTCTAAGTTTAGAAGCTTCCGCATTGGCTCTGAAAAATACTGTTTACAAATAACAAAATACCTTAGTGTTCTAAGCTATGAACACTTTTTCTCCATTTTTTCTATCCTTTGATTTTACAAGTTTTTGAACGGTTTTTGAAAAAGATTTTAGAGTTTTTCCATCTCATTTAGTCCATTGTTCTGTCAGAATATTTACATAGGGGCGAATATACTATACAATTTCCAATAAGAGTTCTGCTGTTATATTCCAGTTAATTTCTCATCAGTTAAAAGTAATAACGTCATTGCGGGAATTCCGAGACTTTCTGTCAATCAGTTAGTGTTTAAAAATATCTGTGCTGCTATCTTGATAGCCAAGATGTTACATGTTTGTTTTTCAGTTTTTGATTGATACATGCGGAGTGGAACGAAGTGCTATATTGATAGCAACATGTCATAGGAAGGAATCACCGTCATTGTGCTCACTTGTACATTGTAATGCAAAAGATTAGGTTTTTTGATAAAAAATCAAACAACTAAGATTGACCTCCAAGATAATTTCTCTGTATTTGTAGCTCTCAAACAATGGGCTGAAGCTTTTACCACTGAATAAAACGCTTAAGGGTGTTGATGTTCTTTACATCGCACTGGTAACACAGGGAGACTCTTTGTTAAAAGATGTTGCTTTTCATTCCTGTAAAGTTCGGTTGAATTTGCTTTCGTGGTATCGGATTCGATAAAAATTATGTTTTTCCCATATGTCCCAAGGTTAAATAAATGTTCCATGCTAGCAGCCATGTTTTTGCAGGAGCAGAACGAAATGGACAACTTTGTTCAGGACCTTCCATACATGATTGCTGAAGAGGTTTTTTTTTTTTTTTTTTTTTTTTTT
This sequence comes from Modiolus philippinarum, assembly GCA_002080025.1. Lineage (NCBI taxonomy): Eukaryota > Metazoa > Mollusca > Bivalvia > Mytilida > Modiolidae > Modiolus > Modiolus philippinarum. The sequence continues at coordinate 22,609 of MJUU01045414.1, forward strand.
TTTTTTC
>MJUU01045414.1:22640-52382 GCA_002080025.1 Modiolus philippinarum
AAGGTGCGTACTCAGATACAATGCTTTGGTTTCGGATTTTTTAATATTATATATATGACATTTTGTAGCATCTCTTCCTCCAATCCGGCGGCAGTCCATAATTCCAATGAGCTAAAATCTTTAAGAAGTGAATATTAATTTGGTCTCGGAAAGTGTATTTCCGATATAGAAGACAGTCTTGTGTTAAACGATTAGTGGTAAGCTATTGATGTGAACAAGAATAGTGGATCAACTGTTCCTTGGTGCAGTCAAGAATCGACACTTACGGATTATTAAAATTCTTCCTCTGTCTCTCTCCTTTCACTCCAAATTTTGATAACCATATTTTAGTATGAAGACCCATTTGTTCCATAAAGATAAAGTCTATAATTAATTCAAGTCTAACATGATTAGATCTGTCTTATTTTTGGAATCGTCATTTTTCATAAAATAGTTGGAGGTGACTGTCCAGTATACTTGTCAGATTTACTACCCCCTTTAGTATCAGATATTTCTCCATATAATTTAAGGAGTGGTCCAAATTTTAGTATACCTCTCGCAAGATTAAATGTCTACCAACAGTCATTTTTCCTGCAACCCTTAAACTTTGGAATGAACTAGACATTACTTTGAGACAGTCCCCCTCTATAAATATCTTCAAGTCAAAGTTAAAAGCATCCTATCGTATCCATGATAAACCTCCCCCTTATTTTTCAGTTGGAAATAGATATCGTAGTGTAATTCATGCGTCGATTACTACTCATAGGCACTTGGTTTCTTTGAATGTCCAATCAATGAAGACACGCCTCTTTTCCTGATCGATACGTAGACTTGAAAATTGAACCAGTGAAATCTTGTGATGATGATTACCCTTAAGATTGTGGGTATAAAGGGAAAATCGTGCTGTTTCAGAACAACATAATTTTGCTTAGCAACATGGAAAGACTTTGGATCCCAATGTTGCTTATGCAGAAATCGGCTCTAAATTGGTCTATAAATGAAGTATGTTAAAAAAATCTATCTGTACATATAATTTTGTCAGGGTACATCCACTTTAACGCCCGATAGTAATTGATTTAATCCAGTCAGTCCATTGAATATGTTTATCACGACAGTGGTGAATTATCTGAGAAATTTTCGTATCACCCCTTCTTGTGGGCAAGTTTAATCACTTTTTCCCTACAAAGCAAGGGTCTGGGAAATGAATGACGTTTTCACTTAATATTGTATACGTCTATTTTTTTTAAACTTTAGATTTTGTCGATTGTTTACTTTCGTCGCCTTTAGAAAAAGCTATAAAACACAGAAGAGTTAGTAGAAGGGAGACAATTTTATACCACTAGATTCCCCGCTGTACATAAGCGAAACTGGTCGATTCGCTGAAAATCACTAGTGCAAATCGTTTATAGGGTTAATTGAAACAACATTTACTATTATTTCTTTCTTTCTTATCTGATTTTTACCTCTTTTGACTGTCTGAATACAGTTGTCATTTTTAATGGGTGCCAATCCGATGTAATTCTTTTAGTAATTTTTTTCTTTCACTGCGTAAATCTTAGATATTCCTGTGTACTATGTAAAAGTCCAAATCTTCTTTTTCTGATATGCTGTTGTATATTTTATGTATCTTTTCAATCATTTCCTCCAGCTGATGTTTATCCATGCACTATCGTGTCGTTTGTTGAAATGTTCTTTTCATAATATCGCATCTTCCATTTTTAGGAATTTAGTCCATATCATACTATCAACTTTTCAATCTATATCGTTTTTAATTATACTCTCACTTTGTTCAGTCCTGTGCTGTTGATGTTATTCAGTAGATAACATATTTCTTCGTTTAGGTTGTTATCAAGTCTATTTCTGAATCGGTGATAAGCATGTCATGATTTGACATCCTTTACATTCGAGTGATTATTCGTACATAAGGGTGTTAACAAAATTACAGAAACGGATTGTCAGGTGTCGAAATCCAAAATAGATAAATGTCCAAAAAAGATGTTATGTTAGATCTAGTAGCTTCTATTGTTTCCTTCATCTAAATAAAAGGATATTTCTTAATCTGATCTGATTGAAACGTGCAATATCTAAATTTTACAAAATTTTGTTTAAAACTAAGGAGTATCTCCCTCATACATAGCTCTCTCCTTAGCTGAATGTTGGCTTTACTATTTAGAACATTTTGGTTATTTGTTCTCAATCAGCTTTTTATTAATGGACTTACAAATGTTTTGGTTTGATCTGCTCTGATGAGACAAAAGTTGTCGAAATGCGCATATGCGGGGGAAAAAATTACAGAAACTTCGGTATTTTATTATTTATTACCACTGGGTCGATGCCTCTGCTGATGGATTGTTATAGTCCCCGAGGGTATTCATCAACCCAGTAGTTAGTACCTCGGTGCAAAAAGCAGTGGAAAACAACTGTTTCGGGAGCAGAAGATAACTTTGATTTCCAAACAACGCAAACCCCTATGTGAGCATTAAAGTCGGAGTGATAGGAGGTAGGTAAAGATAATAAAACTTAGATTTTGTCCCTAGGTGTCTTTTTTTTTCATTTTGAACATTTTAAGTAAACGTATTCAATATAGATACTGTGTTAATTATTATCTATCTAGGAGACAACAAGACTTTTGTCTGAACCATATAATTAATTTGTTAATTTTTTATATTGAACTGAACTGTTATCTGTTTATCATCATGCATAAATATGTTTTCAACAAACAAATAATTTTTATTATGAAGGAGCTTTTGCCTTCACTTGGGGGAAGTCGTCCGTCCGTCGTAAATGTTTCATTCAAAGATCTCTTCTGAAACAACTTGTCACAATAGTCCTTGGCTCATGAACAACAAAGCCCATTTGATTCAAACTTGACAAGTCCGTTCCTTATCCAACCTGGTCGCTAGCGGGGAACTTAGTTTAACATTTAACCCTATGGGGAAAATATTCAAAGATCTTCTCTGAGAGTACTTGGTCAGTTGAAATCATATTTGATCAAAATGTACTTAGATGGTCCCATCAAGAAAGATGAAAATAGGTGAACGCGCAGTTCAAAATTGCTCGACCAGCGGGGAACATAGTTTAACTTTTTTGTCAAATCGTTCGATTCTTCTTTAAATGCAGGGAATGAATACTCAACAAAAACAACATGAAACACTAACAATGGAAGAAAATTACAATTGCAGGCCACAACCTACAGGGTAAGTGCACACGAAAAACACAAATAAAAGACAAAAGACAAACGTAAACGCCGATATGAACTCGGGACAGTGGGACTTACTTCTGGCACTAATAAAAGCCTGGGGACAGTCGGACTTACTTCTGGCACTAATAAAAGCCAGTGGTAGGTTTAATATTTTTTACGAAAGGATATGGAGTTAAATGAACACGAGACCATAACACATATGTTTACTCTAACTGCAATAAATTCAATGAGCTGTATGGCCATTTCAGAAATTAATTCCTCATCAGCAGCACTAGAACCCAAACAAAGGAAATGGAGAATTTAAAAAAATGTTTAAAATGCACAAACCAAACGGAATCCGAATAATCAGTATTATTATTTTCATATATTTTTAGAGTCCAGTGATATGTTGAATTGCTGTCTCATGATCTTGTATATTTCTTGGAGTTGTCAATAAATTGACTTTACGTATTGACCTCTGCTAAAAATAGATCAGTTTTACATTATCATTAAATATAAGGGATAAAAGACGAATTGACTTTATGAATTGACTTCACGTATTGACTTGAGACTAAAAATAGATTATCAATTAAAAGTTTCTTTTATTAAAAATTTCTTAAATATTATTGGTTTGTCTATTTCAAATATACAAAACAGGCGTATATTCAGTTCTATGAATCTATTAGAAAATATGGATGCCAAAAAAATCAAATCAGCAAACATATATAAAATTGAGATTTATTAACATAAGTCTATAAAAATTCGTGGTTTTGGAAAATAATAAAACTATTATAGCCTATTAGATTCGGTCAATAGAGAAATATATTGACATGAGAAAGGTATATTGACACTCGGACTACGTCCTCGGTCAATATACTTGTCTCATGTCAATAAATTTCTGCATTGACCTCATTAATAGGCTACAATTGTATAATATCGAATATAGCTAAGGACAAAACTATGATGGAAGGAGTTAATTCTTAGGTTTTAGAATTTACATAAATTTAGATAATAGTGATTGAATAAAATGTATACATGAGATATTACCTCATGTACAAGTACACCATATCTAAGAAAAATAAAGAGCATACATCTCTACCTACCACGGGGGAATTGTTTTACCAACTCCACACTAGTACTGCAATAAAAGACAAACTCCTGTATTAAATATTTTACGAAAGGATATGGAGTTAAATGAACATGAGACCATAACACATATGTTTACTCCAACTGCAATAATTTTAATGAGCTGTATGGCCATTTTGGAAATTAATTCCTCATCAGCAGCACTAGAACCTAAACAAAGGCAATGTATAATTTCAAAAAATGTTTAAAATGCACAAACCAAACGGAATCCGAATAATCAGTAATATCAAATATAGCTAGGGACAAAACTACGATGGAGGGAGTTAATCCTTCGGTTTTAGAATTTACATAAATTCAGATAATAGTGATTAAACAAAATGTACACATGAGATAATGTACAAACCGGTTTATGGTACCAAAACCTCCCCTTTATGAATCCCGTTTCCATATATAGTAAATAAAACTCAATATATGTTGACTTCTTGTCTTGAAAAAGAAAAGAATGAGACAAAGCATTATTTGGAAAGATGGAAGACATATCTATAATTCAAAACGTCTCTAAGGGTTTGGTCAAGAATTATCACACTGACAGTAACCGTTAGAGGTGAGTATAAGTGTAAAATCTTCAGAATAATGCAAGGAGATCAATGGGTCACAAAACTGATTTACGGATTCTGTCGATATCCTCTATTACCTGTATAAAAAAAATAATGTACGTTACGACCTAGTTTTTCTGGATTTTTTTTTTTAGTTAATGGCATTTTTATGTATATTTTGTTTTATGTTTTTGTCATTATGTGACAATTAAATCATTAATAAAATATGTTTACAACAAGCACTATAGAAACAATTTTCAGGAAAAAAAAACACAAGGCTGATATGAAAATTTTAAAATGCCAAAGGTTGATATGTTCTTTGCTTCGTTAGGGAAGGAGTTCTAGATTCTTGCTGCCTCATAACCAAAGCTTCTCTTACCATATTTTGTTTTCCTTGGACAGGGAAGGCCTCAGTGCATTTCTTTATACCTAATATTATAATTGCTGTTTTTGAAATTAACTAAATCATGTGAAAATTTTGGGCCAGAATTATTAAGTATTTTGAATGTCTCGGAAGCCATGGTCCTCATTCCACTGTGATGGTAATTTATAATAATCAAGTAAAGTACTATAGGAGCTTTTATAGTCGTCAAAAATGAATCTTAGTCACGCGGCAGGTTCCTGTATTTTTCATTTTTTAGTATTATATTCAGAGCAGAAATGCCATACTAGAGGACAGTAACCGAGGTTTGACAGTATCAATGAATGATAACTTGTAAGTTTGGAAAGTGTATTTAAGCGTGTCCCAATTCTTTTAAGTACATTAAGGCGTCTCAGTGGTATTATTCTGCCATTTTTGTCTAATACTTGTTCATTAAGGTCTCGTGCATTAAGAAATTTTACAAAATTATTATTTGAAATGTAAAGAAAGTTCCAGAGTATTTAGATTTTTTATTCCTCATCTTTTTTTGAACATTTTCGCTATAAATAGGTGAACTGCAGTTCACATGTGGTTAAAATTAATTGCTAGATTTACAGAGCACATAAATTATCCAGGGGGGATAATTTGATGAAAGAATTTCACTTAGATATCACTATAGATATGTCTTTTATTTCAACATTTCAACGATAACCCTTTTATTTTTATTTTTTATATGTTAACTATATACATAATGATTTCAAAACACATGGAAAGTATGAACAAAATTTATAATAGATTTTTAAAGCTATCCTCTCATATAATTAAGTATTTAATCTAAATAAATCTTATCTGATCTTTGTAATCATTTTCCATACCATTTCTATGTAAATGTTAATTTTTCTAGTGATATCTATGTCAAATTCTTTTATCAAATTATCTCCTTCGAATTTTTCTGTGTTCTCAATATCGGAACAGTTTTAAAGCTCATGTGTATTAGTTCACGTTTTTGTAATGAAAATATTGTAAAAGTGATAAGGAATAACAATTTTAAATACTTTGGATTTTTCTTTACATTTTCAAGGACGTATATTTAGATATATACGTCCTTGACATTTTAAATAACTATTTTGTTAAATTTCTTACTGAATGAAACCTAAATGAACAAGTATTGAGACAAAAATGGCGGAATAATACCACTGAGACACCTTAAATGCACGGTGACCCCCAAATTTTATTATATATTTTTTTACAATAATACAATTATGTATCTACTCTGAAATTTTCACAAAATTCTATAACTGGAAAATAATATCATGCAGACACCTTAAGGATGTAGTAAGGTGAAATTTTTTAAATCTACGATTTTAAATTGATAACCTGAATGGAAAGAGCATTGTTAAAGGAATAAAGTAGGCTAAAAATATTGATAGGTTATGGGCCTTCTTTTCAAGATATTTCACATTTTAAAAAATGGCGGGAAAGGCTCTCTTAGACTTTTACCTTAGTATAGCATGGACACAATATTGATTTGTTTCACATGGAAGGAAAATCTACAATCTAATAAAATCTTGCTTGCTGACTTGATATGAGATTCTGAAAACTTTGATGACTAGAAAATTGGGGGTTATGGGGCAAAATATTTTACATAGTAATACTAGATAAAATCAGAGAAATCCGAATGACTTTTACAAATTGCAAAATTCTCACCTTCCTTCATCCTTAAGTCTTGGATTAATGTTATTAGTTGTCTATCAGCTTTTTTGCAATGACTTTTGTTAATTTTACACATGTGTATCCTTCAAGGTTGTTTCATGAATATTTGTCATGGTTCTTGCACTCCAGTTTTGTTGACCTTAACAAATATATATATATATTCTCTGTATATTTTTATTGGAATGAATTACCACAGACTCCCTTATAGACAAAAATTGACGTCACTTTTTTCCGTATTGATAGTCAGCCCAATTTCAAACCGGAAGTACTCTTTTGTGTATCTTCAATAATGAACCCGAGAGATGGCCGAGTCAGAGGGCAAAGAGGCGGAACAAGTAGCCCTTTCTGCTCATTATCAGGACTCGGCATCTTCTGATCAGGACGACTTTGTCGAACCCGCTACAGAAGAAATCCAGAACTCTGTCCTCGTAGCTGCAGATACGTTTGAAGAAATAAATTACGATGATCTTGTGAACGAAGATTATGACAGCCATCCGAGTGGTGTCATTCACTCAATTGTTCGCTCAAGTTCACAAGATGAACAGCATAGCTCAACATCTGAACAGAATGATACTTCAACTGGGGAAGAATCCAGTGAAGATCAAAATGAGGTCATTGCTAATGCTAGTTTGAAACTTGGCAAGCTAAAGTAAACCAGTTCTTATCTTGGTTGTTTTGAAACGATATTTTACAAAACAAAATGCAAAGAAGTTTAACTTATTTTTACGCCTAGCATTAAATTGATAAGGAAAGTGCCCTATGCAAGATTCAAATGTTGGCAAGGTCATTCTGTTCTTCAGTATATACATTCAGTTGTATAGACGACTTTCCAGCCTGTGATTTTTCCCAGAAAATTTTGATGTTCCAACGTTACAGTGTTTAATGACGCATTTTGCACAGCAAACATGGTTAAAATCATATTGTCGCTAGGCCTATAAGCTTTATAAAGATATCCGATTTTAATAAATAGTCGAATCGGATGGGTACATTTTCCGATTAATTGATTATGATTTTTTATCTGATTCCCAACCGTAGTGTGTCCACATCCACTTAAATTACACTTGTTCAAATTTCAGTGATCAACATGCTGCGGTTGTATCATGCTGCCAGGGATGGGGTAATTGTAATGTGTAATTGTAATTAATTGTAATTAATTACAAATTCTGATGTAATGGGAAGTAATGTGTAATTGACAAAAATTTGAATTACATGTAATTGTAATTTAATTAATTACTCACCCAAAAAGGGTTGTAATTTCAATTACTTTTCCAATTACATTCAATTACATATATGTACATGCTAAAAGAGAGTGAATGGAAGATGGCTACCTCCTAATTCAAGAAAGTTTAGATAATTTCTTTACACAAAATATTATTATGACTTGCTATTTTTAATATACAAGAAAAGGCACTTTTTCTCTCTTGATTTCAAGTGTGGACATTGCGCAAATTGCTGTTTTTTCTTATGCATTTTTTTCATTTTTTATATAACAGTTAAAATATGTTCATTGAATTTTATTATAAATGCCAATAGCAATATGGCTTCTAATCAGTTGTTTGTCATATTTACTTTTGTGTCAATGATTAACAAGACTTGATTAGTGTCTAATTGACATGATTAGGGCCTTTAGGCATTATAATCAACCTTTTAAATACATGTACAAAGTCTAGAATTGTGCTCGGCTTAACCCTCTATTACAATACAGACCTGTCAAGTCTCGCGCTTTCGGCGTGAGAGTCACGCTTTCCAACACAAAATCACGCTCTCACGCTCGCCCCTTTCGATGTCACGCTTTTTTTAATTTTAGAGAAAAAATAGATTTCACAGACCTTTTCATAATAAGAAAACCAGAAATAAGGGGTTGTTCTGCAAATTCTTTAATGCTACTGGTTCATTTTCTACTAAAGACTCTTAAGTAAAACATGTTTTTGAATGGAAATGACAAATGTAAAACCTAAATTAATTTTAATATTTTCCCCTTTTAACGAAAAATTTGTTTGCAAATAATTTGAAATGCTCTCAGAATGCACCACTTTGCGTCTCTGGAAAAAAATCTTGTGGCTATTCCCCACATGCCCTCGGTCTCACTCTTGGAACCAAAACCCCTTTGACAGCTCTGACAATATTGCTATAAACTTTAAAAGTCAAATTTGAATAAACATTTTGTATATTGATCAACTAAAGGTGTAAGCACCTCCTTTCATGGTAGTAATAGAATATGATTGCTGTATTTAGACAATCATGTGCATTACGTAACACATTTATTTTGTTTTAGATATCTACAAAGGACTTGTCTACAGCCTTGCATGAGGTTGTAACTAAAGAGTTATCTGCCCCTATAGAAGAAGTTGAAATTGATGAATTTGGTAAAGGATCTGCATGGAGACAACAAAAGAAGCACATTTTTATACTCAGTAGTGCAGGAAAACCTATTTACTCAAGGTATATACACATACTTGCACTCAAGTACATATAAAGTTGCTTAAGACTGTGTACCACAATTTTTGTTGTGTGCAATCTAAAACCGATACAGATAGCTTCCATTGTGCCAAGAGGGTGATAAAGTTTTGCACTTAATGAACCAAAATTATCTCCAATTATTTTTTAGACCCCCCGCTTGAAAAGTGAAATACATAGTGATTGGGTTGTCTGTCCGTCTTTCTGTTGGTCCATCCGTTACACCTTGGGGTACCCATCTCTTATCCGCTACTCCTCCTGAACCACTGAGCAGATTTTCATGAAACTTAACACAATCTTTGAGACATAATGTAGATGTGCACCTCCTATTTTAGAATTTGATTTAATTGATTTTTGGGGTACCCATAGCAAAACATGGACTTTGTCATTACATAACAAGGGGGTACCAATCTCTTAGCCTCTACTCCTCCTGAACCACTGAGCAGATTTTCATGAAACTTTAATACAATTTTTGTTACATAATGTAGATGTGCACCTCCTATTTCAGAATTTGATTTAATTGACTATTTGGGTTTCCCATAGCAAAACATGGACTTTGCCATTTCATTACAAGGGGGTACTCGTCTCTTATCCGCTACTCCTCCTGAACCACTGAGCAGATTTTCATGAAACTTTAACACAATCTTTGTGACATAATGTAAATGTGCACCTCCTTTTTCAGAATTTGACTTAATTGATTTTTGGGGTACACATAGCAAAACATGGACTTTGCCATTACATTACAAGGGGGTACCCATCTCTTATCCGCTACTCCTCCTGAACCATTGCGCATATTTTCATGAAACTTTAACACAATTTTCTTGTGACATAATGTAGATGTGCACTTCCTATTTCAGAATTTGATTTAATTGATGTTGGGGGTTTCCCATAACAAAACATGGACTTTGCCATTACATAACAAGTGGATACCTAAGACAGTCTTTGTGACATGATGTAGATGTGCATCTTTTACATGTATTACAGAAATTGATTTGATTTGATTGATTATCAAATGGGGAGCGGGGGTAGTTTTTCTAGTTTTTCTCAATCTCTTGATACATACACATACAACATCACAAATGAATTTTCGAGTTTATACATGTATGACAGAGAAAAAAAAACGGCCAGGTTATCTATGCAGATTTTGCTTCTGTTGTCTAGTTGTTCAGCTAAAGTTCTGACTTGTTTCACAAAGTGTAGGTTGAATGCTTTTTCTTGACATATATAGGGCCTGTAAGTCTCGTACAATTTTGGAACTTCCGGGATCAAAACTTGTACCCGGAAGTTACATTTTAATCTAAGATATATGACGTTTCAAACAAAAATTTGAACGTCACAATCCTCTTACGTCATGTTTTGGCGGGAAACGTTTTCAAATTGCCTGTTTATCGTGGATTCTCGTTAGTCACATGACGAGACTTACAGACCCTATTACATTTATTTTGTAGTTTTTTAGCAACCTATCTCATAATTACAGATCTGACAGACTTTTTCATTTAATTGCATGCAAAAAGGTTTATTTATAGCACATTAGTTTGTCAGTGTATATTTGTTCACCTAACAAAAGTTCTTTTGGAAGAAATTATAAGCAGCGACATTATATTTCTTTCTTTTGGAAAAATTCTTATATATCATTTGCTGTAATATTTGTTCCAATTGCTTGCAGTTCTTGACCATTACCATAGATAAGATTTTGAAAAACTCAACTGATAACATAACTAGAGTAACATAACACACTTGGTATATTTTACAAAAGGTACAGAGTTATTCATATTTAGATTTATAAATGGATGTAATATTAATTAATTCAATATAAAAGACTTTAAAATTTCTCTCTGACCATTTTATCATTTTTACAATACAGTGAAACCTGCCTAATCTGACACCAGAGTATTCTAAAATTCTGTTAAATCAAACATAACTTTTTATGCCCTGTGATAAAAAGTTTGGGGTATATTGTTTTACCGTTATCTGTCCGTCCGTCCGTTTGAATGAAAAAAAAACAACTATTGATTTTATTCAGAAACTAAATTTGCAAGCAAATTCCAACTACTTTTAAGGAATCTAACTTAAAACAAGTAAATGTACACAAACACATCTTTCGGAATATTCAAAATGGCCTTAATTGCCATGGAAACTGAAAAAGGGGGAAATTCAAAGAGACTCAAATTGGATGAAGCTTTACAAGAAGGTTGTCTAGCTCCCATAGAAATGATTTTGGATCTCAGAATTTTCAAAATGGCTTCTGTTGCCATGGGAACTGGAAAAAAGGCTTGGAAATTAAAAGTGCCTCAAATGGGATGAAACTTTACAGAAAGATTGCTTAGTACTCATAGAAATGATTTGTTGGCTCAGAATTTCACTTGTATTTTTTATGGAAAAAGGGAGACATATGTCACTGTGTCCATACTTCAACTGTGTCAACACAGATTTCAAAACTTCTGGATTTAAATGAATTTACTCTTATATTTGGCAATTCTAGTTTTATTACTGTAATTTGTTAATGATGTTTTGTTTTTATTTCAAATGCTGGTAAAATTGTGCAAAATGTAAAAGTGGGCTTCTTTAGGCAAAATAAAAAAAAAAATTAGCTTCTCAGGCCCCTGCCTCATCTCTTCTTTGGGAGCTTATTTTACTTTTTTATTCAAGTTTCAAATAAAAAAAAATTAAAATTACCTGCCTCATCACTTTTTGGGCGTTTCAGTAATGTAAAAAGATGCCTCATCATGATTTTGAACCAATAAAAATAAAAATCTTCTCCCTCCCTGCCTCATCATTTTTTCAGAAAAATGGCCTGAGAATCTAATCATTATTTTTGTATGGCCTTATTCATTAATTTTTTGTTGTTTTTTTGTTAGCTCACCTGGCTATGCGAGGGTGAGCTACATTTGTATTGCCATCACTTGGCGTCCGTCTTCCGTCCGTCGTTAGCTCACTTTCAAAAATCTTCTCCTCTGAAACCACTAGGCCAAATGCAACCAAACTTTAAGCGAATCATCACTAGGGTATCTAGTTTCAAATTTGTTATTTTCATGGCCAAAGGTAAAAAAACATGGTCACCATTACTAAAAATAGAACATGGGGTAAATTGCAGTTTTTGGCCAATAACTCGAAAAGCGATGCAGATATCAAAAATCAGACAGGATAAAATTGTTCAGAATGACGAGACCTATCTCCCCTGCAATTTTTAAGAAAATCGGAAACCCCTCTTAGAGTTACAACCCTTTTTCCGTAAAATTTTCAAAATTTATGCATTTTTTATCTTTTATTTCAAAAACTGTAACAGATAGAGGTGAAGTGTTAATTGCAAAAATGTTCAGCATATTGAGATGTACATACTCTGAAATTTTGAAGAAAATCCAACTGCCTGTGTTGTAGATATTGACTCTTTTTCACCAAAAAAAATGTTCTTTAATGCCATATGGTTATGGGTTATTTCCCTCTAAATTCTGTTTTGAAATCTTCTTTGGTTAACGTTTCTCTTTTAAGTTTGAGAGAAATTCCCTGCTATCACTTTATTAAAAAAATTATTTGATACATAATCAAGAGCAAAAAAGTGCTTTTGTACAAATTTTTACATTTTTTTGCAAAAATACTTTCATAATCTTTACTTATTGCAAAAATGTTCAGCATATTGAGATCTACATACTCTGAAATTTTGAAGAAAATCCTACTGCCTGTGTTGTAGATATTGACTCTTTTTCACAAAAAAAAAAAAAATTTCTTTAATGCCATATGGTTATGGGTTATTTCCCTCTAAATTCTGTTTTGAAATTTTTTTTGTTTAACTTTTCTCTTTTAAGTTTGAGAGAAATTCCCTGCTATCACTTTATTAAAAAAAAATTATTTGATACATAATCAAGAGCAAAAAAGTGTTTTTGTACAAATATTTACATTTTTTTTCAAAAATATTTTCATAATCTTTACTTATTTCAGAAATTAATAATAATTGTATATAATTGTATATTGTGTCTCTATGTAATTTTCGTTTGCCCACCTTGCATACATCTCTTCCAGATAAATATTGAAGTAGTATCTTAACTTCATTGTCTGCATACTCTATAACTGACCTGAATGGCTATGCCATGGTGAGCTTCTTGTCATCACTGTGTCAGTGGTCCGTCCATCGAAAACTTTTCATTCAAACATCTTCTCTGAAACCGCTGGGCCAATTGGAACCAAACTTGGGCACAATGGTCCTTAGGTGGCCCCTTTAAAAAAATGTCTGGCAATTCCACATCATATCCAAGATGGCCGCCAGGAGAGAATGTGTTTTTAACATTGGACCATATAGGGAAACCATATTCAAAGATCTTCTCCTTTGAAAGTACATGGCCAATTGGAATCTTACTTATTCACAACGGTCCTTACTTGGTCCACTTCATTAAACATGTCTGGCATGTCCACATAGCATCTAAGATGGCAGTCAGCGGTGAACATTGTTTAACCTTAGACCCCATGGGAAATCATTCAAAGATTTCCTCTGAAAATACTAAGCCAATTTGAACCAAAGTGAGGCACAATGATCCTTACATGGTCTTCTTCAAGAAAGGTGACAGTCGGTCTACGCCCCATCCAAAATAGCTGCCAATGGGAACATAGTTTAATATTGGATCATATAACATCAGCAAACTTCAAAATGAAACCCTTAAGCAGTCAATAAACAAATTTGAAAATGAGAACCTTAAACGTAGTGATTATTTTGACTTATTGTGTCAGCCATGGCACAGGTGAGCGATACAGGCACTTGAGAGCCTCATGTTTTGTTTTAGTCAGATTTTGATGCCTTTTTCTGCAGATTCTTTAAATCCAATTAAGTTTATCCATTTAACAAGAAACATCAGTCAGTTGGAACTCCCTAAAACCGGCCCTCTAAAAACCAGATCATTCTATAAACCGAATGATATGTTTAGGTCCTAAATTTTTACCTATATAAATATAAGTTAAAATTTCCTCTGAAAACTGGCCTCTCCGATTTCTGATTTCAGGCCATACAGATCAGTCCCAAAAATATATTTTTGTCTAAAATTCACTTCTGAAAATCGGACTCCATTTTTCGAGTACAATATCCACCAAATTATGTAACATGTCACATATCTCTCACCATCTTCATCGATAAATAACCGTATTTGAACAGATAAACGACATCATTGATTGAAATTTACAATAATGCAGGAAAATACACTGAAATTGTTAACTCATAACCAAAACTGAGCTTACAGATCATATTTTACACTTCTGGTATTGATGTTCGGATTAAAAAGACTGGATTTCGAAACCTCCGAAAGCCGGAACCTCTTAAACCGGCCGATTTCTTTAGTCCCAACAGAGGCCGGTTTTCAGAGGTTCCACTGTATAGTCAAAGTGCAGATAATATCAAAAGAGAATTGAAATTATCTCCACTTTGACCATATATATTAAACTAGATTGGTACAGGGAGATAACTGACTGATGTTTCTCTTTAGATTTTTTATTGCATTTAATTTAAAACCACACTTTTTTCAAAGATTATTTTGAGTTATTTCTTATCCATTTGCAATAAAATTTTCACAGATAAATTGAATTTAATGTGCAGTTTGATGCTTTATTTGGGATAACTTTCAAAATTTCAAAATTGTTAAAGAATCTACGATTTAAACACCAAGTCAATAATTTATTGTTCACCATTCCTTAGTTACACAAGAAAACTTATGTCCAATTTTCAATTCTTGTTGTGTAAATTACTGAAAATCTTCTTTGTAATTATAGCTCAGAAAATTTTACTCAAACACTAAACTCTCATAATATTTTGAGTTTAGTGTTGAAAATTTCATTGTTTAATAAGAAATAGCTTGTCAGTAATTTTTTTGAAAAAAAATGTCATTTTATATGAAATACATGGGTAGAAATGTTGGTGCACTAATACTTTCGTACAAGTAATTAAATGATTTTATCGCATTTTAACATTTAAATAGGAAAAAATCCATTACCATGATGACAGTGTTCTCAAGGGGTGTGTAATGTCACTGTTGTATTTCCGTTGAAAATTTGTAAATAATTTGCACAATTAGCAAATACTCTGATATGATTGGTTGCATTGACCATGTTGACTTTCGGTAGCAATTTCTGAAGATGTTTTATTATCAAACAAGTGAATAGACGACTATGACTAGACTACTCACCTATAAATTCATACGCAAAGACAGTCAAATAAAAACAAAGTTTGATTAATTGGCATTATCATGATTATATAGATAATAATTTAATTATTTATCACCAAATTAAAATGTATAAGGATTAAACACAGTTTAAAAGGAATTTATTGGAGCATAAACAGAACCAAGGCACCCACAAATATAAAATGAAATTCCCCCAGACTTTCATTTGTTTATTAGTTGCTACTCCAAATCCATTATTTTTTGTTTATATGTACATCTTTTTTTTCAGATATGGTAGTGAAGACAAATTGGTAACCATTATGGGAGTTTTGCAAGCTTTAGTGTCATTTGTCTCTGCTGCAAAAGACTCAATACGTAGCATTGTTGCAGGAGATTATAAATATGTTTTCTTTGTAAGAGAACACATATATCTTGTAGGAGTATCGAAAGGTGCAGAATCCATGCAACAACTGCTTTTACAATTATCATATATATATAATCAGATCCTTAGTGTGTTGACTATTACTTCATTGCAAAAAATATTTAAACAAAGACGAAATTATGATTTACGGCGCATGTTAAGTGGATCAGAGAAATTTATAGACAATTTACTTAATTTAATGGACCATGACCCTAGTTTTGTACTGCAGGCGGTACGATGTTTACCGTTAGATATTCATGTTAGAGATAGTATTGCTCAATGTATAATCCAGCATGCCAGAGTAAAGGTGAGATGAATTATGTTGAGTTAGGAGAAAATAATTATGAAAACGTATCTATAAAGAGATAAGAATTTTCTACAGAAAAACAGAATCTTAGATTGGTGAAACTGCATCGACGGAAACCCACACATACATGTAGTTGCTTTCTAGCTATGCTACTGCTTACAGTCTGTGTGCCAATTGGCATTTTTTTTTCATTCTCATTAATAATCATCAATATGCCAATAAAACGCATGCTGTTTTTTTCTATTGCTTTTTTTAGTTTTACAACTTGAAAGAAAATTTGGCTCCGTCTATCTAAAAAATTGGGCCTCTTTATGTCTGATGTCCCCTGAGAGAATTGGTTAAGGTAGACAGAAGTTTAAAACTGTGCATCATTCTTGGGCATTAGCAGTTTAAAGTATTCAAGCCACGTCTTTACGGCCAAGAAGTCAGCTTTCTTTGTATTATTTTGGTTGTATGACGTCAACACTCGCTCCATATTTCTATTCAGTGAGGTTCCATTTGGGGAATTGTTATTACTTTTTATATTTAAATAATTTTTAAGCCATCTGAAATACAGTTAACATAATTTTAGATTGCAGTATAAAAACAGTATACATGTGTCTTCAAATAAAAGACTTATTTGTATTCGGCATGAAACGGACGGCAATGCTCGCTGAAGCCTGCATTGCTCCTGTTTCTAAACCTCATACAAATAGATCTCATATTTGAAGACAATAAGCATAGATTGTTTGAATATATATAAGAACAAAACAACACATAGCTAAAACTATATTCATTGCTATTACATGTATATACTTTGGTATGAATGTGACATAAGTTGTTGAAATGGTCTTCTGCAGAAACTTAATTTACAATACTTTGGTATTCCAAATTATTTCTGTTGGAATGATAGTTCTTTATATAAACTTCAATTGAAGTCATTAACATGATTAATTGTACAATGATTCCAGTAAAGGTTGAAATATCATTCAACAGCTCTGACATCAGGTAATACAAATTAATCAACAAGACTGAAATGGAAATGATCTGACAATAGATTATATTAATTTATCGTAAACAAAAAAATAAATAAAAGATAAGGTAAGATGGCAACATGAAATAAAATGTTTCATCACACACTTTTGATTTTTTTAATCCGTTTTATTTTATTTTCAGGACTTAGTATTTGCAATTATTTTAGCCAATAATCAATTAGTAACACTTGTACGAATGAAAAAGTATTATCTTCATCCAATGGACCTTCATCTTATCATCAATCTTGTTAATGCATCAGAGTCTTTCAAAGCTGCTGAGTCATGGACACCAATATGTCTACCAAAGTTTGATTCCAGGTATGTTGAAAAAGCAAATTCTGTGTTTATTTTCTGACTTATCAAATTAATATTTCATTAGAAAAATATACAGATATTTAAGACGAGACATTAGCAGTGGCGCCTAAACCTTGCTGCAAATGCTTTGAGTTTTGATGAAAGTGGCTGCGTCATGTGAAAATTTGAACATATGTAAAATATCCAAAATAAGTTTAGAAAGGTTTACAGAGAAACAATATGCCTTGGCAAAACAAATTGTCATCATTACTGTCAAAATATTCTACAACACAGCTGTCTTTAATTATACAAAAAATCCTCACAAGAAATTTATCAATTGCCCTCAGGCTAAATTTCAAGGTTAAAATGACCAAAATCATTGTGCTTGAAGCAAACACTCATCATAAGAAAATATCAAAGTGAACATGAACTACCTAGCATTTTATGTTCTTCTAGATGGAAGGCTTATTATACCACACCATGAAACGAAGTTGCAGAGGGTATATGGGTTTTTGGATTAGTGTCTATCCAAAGGATAGAATTCTATCCTATGTTACGACCCAGGTGACCAACCTCACCCAGTCAAACATTAGTGATCATACCCATGCTAAAAGAATCCTTTTCAGGAAACCTCGTGCACATCTTTCTGATCTCATAAAAAACTGACACTCAATAGTCTATTTTCATTGAACATGAATTTGATTGCCCGAACTTTTCAACACTTAAATGGTGCCCGAATTCGTTAATTTATCACCGAATGAATTTCCCATTCATAAAATTTTGTGTGTAGATGTATGAATATGGAAGACCTATGCCTTTATTTACATTTGTATGAATGGCGTTAACGTACTTCCCTGAACCGTCAATGAAACGATGTGGCTGTTTTGAAATAAATCATAAAAGAACAACGCATTGGAAATAAAAAATCAAATTCATTTGCCGTCAAGAACAACGGTCCATTATTTACAATCTACGGAAGACGTAATGGTTGTTTACATTTCTAGTTATCAATGAATGGAAAAGTACGGCTGTTCCTTGTTGGCTGTTCCATTATACTTGTTGCGATTTGTCATTTAGTGTCTTCTCCAAGGTCCGCGTTCGGTAAACATGTAATGGCCGACTCAAAACAAAATACTGAAGAAGTCGTACATCGGTAAATCAAAGTATTACCTGGAAACAGTTGTCAAGGTGCATATTCCAAAACAGACGATATTTTGCAACAATCGAGGTTGGAATTGACTAAATTCGAAATAGGATCAGGCAGGGGTGTTGATCTGTTGATTGCCGTTCGTCCAACAATGTTCAGTCCGGGGTGTTGCAATGGCGTGTTAATTGCCGTTGATCGATCAGAGTTTGGTCAAACAAAACTTGAGATAATGTCATTTGAGTATTTACAATGCATAACAGTCATTTTTCAATTGTATGAGAATGTACATCCTGGGACTTATATATTAGTCCCAGGTATATCATAGCGCGAATTGAGATGCATTGTTGCACAAAGGACTTGGCACAGATCATTGTTTTTATGTCATCATGTGTTTCGTGGACGAATTATTATAATCTCCATAAAGAGCAGGGTATTGCTGCTCAGGTCTTGTCAGCTTTTGCGTCTTGTCAGCATTCACAAACCTTTCATTTAGGTCTCTTCTTTAGAATTAAATTTCAAACTGTACTTGATCAAGATGGTGCTGTCATTGTTTAGTCTATGTTGAGTGTATAGCAGGGAACCCATTATATGTAATAGGTTTCTGGTATAAGGCACGGACCATTTGATTTTCAGGGGGGGGGGGCTGGTATTTTTTTTAGAAAAAAATTTTCTGGCCCCTACTTTTGCCCAAAAAAATTCTCTGACCAGCATCTTTGTTGAAAAAAATAATCTGGCCTGGATCCTGTCCATTAGAAAAATACCCTGCTCAACAAAATTTCCTAGCATTGTGTATATGGAAAAAAATAATCTCGCCTGCGAAGCGGGCGAAAAAAATTTCCCGGCTCAGGTAAAAATACCAGCCCCCCCTCCTGAAAATCAAATGGTCTGTGCCTAAAATCAAAATTCTTTGAATATTTGTCTCTAATGGTTTGATTGCCATTGATTGGCTGGTGTGATCAAATGAAGATGGCCACCAGTAAATACTTGCTGACTGTCAGAAAGGTATGCTAATTTTTTTGATGAGCAAAAAATGGGTTTTTTTTTTACCTTTCTTGGTTTTTATATCATCATTATAATTAGACCTATAGTAAAAAATGAGTAATTATGCAAGACATAGAAAGGCAATTATTCATATCATACATGGACACTATTGGAAAGTGTACATAAAATATCAATAGATTAGATACTGATCATTGCCATCATAGACACTAATCCACCAGTCCCTTTGGGACTTTGATTGAATGGTCCCTCTGTCTGTCTGTCTGTCAACACCAAGGGGGTACATCATTTGTCCAAATAACTACTCCTACAGTTTTTAAGATAAGAAGTTTTTATTTCGCAGGACTATTGTGCATATTCCAAAGATGTGTATGTTACTTGGATTTTGATTTTGTTATCATTTTTGACAAAAATACACATTGATGAACTTTGTCATTTTTATGCCCCACCCATGGCCACGAATGTGGAAGGGGCATAAAGTGTTACCCTTGTCCATCCTTCCGTCCATCCGTCTGTACGTCCAGTTAAGTTTTGCATCAAAGTCCATTTAGAGGTAGAACAGTGATAATAGGTCAGTAGGTAGATCTTTGATAGTACTACATAGTTCAGTAGGTAGTTTGACTCTTTGACCTATATTTCATGCTTGAGTGACTCTGGTTCAGTTTTATGTTTAAGTCCATTTCTCAACAACTGTACATTATAAGACAATGGTATTTAATGAAATTAATTGCCTTGATAAGTATTACCCAAATCATTGACAATTAAGTGGCTATGACCTATATTTTATGCTTCAGTGACTTTGCTTAAGTTTTGGGTTAGGGTCCATTTTTCAACAACTATACATTATAGGACTATGATATTTCATTGAATTATTGCCTTTATGAGTACTACCAAAATCAGTGACAATAAGGTGGCTTTGACCTACATTTTATGCTTCAGTGAATTTGGTTAAGGTTTGCATTTAAGTCCATTTCTCAACAATTACACATTATAGGACAATGATATTTCATCAAATTAATTGCCTTGATGAGTACTACCCAAATCATGGACAATTAAGTGGCTTTGACCTACATTTTAATATGAGGTTATCCTTTACCATAAATCTTTTGGCGGGGCATCCGTGTCTTACCGGCACATTCTCTAGTTATGCAAAATATTGGTTAAAGGGTACATCGTTTGTCAGGATAACTCCTCCTACAGTTTTTAAGATGGGAAGTTTTTATTTTGCAGGACTATTGTGCATATATCAAAATTGTGCTTGCTACTTGGATTTTTACTTTTGATTATTTTTGACAAAAATACATATTGTCGAACTTTGTCATTTTTATGTATAATATTGCTTATAGGGTACATTATTTTTATGTATGATAATATTGCTTATAGGGTACATTTAGAGTTCAATAATATAGGATTTTCTGATATGTGGGGGCATGGGTTATATGAGGTTGCTAACTAAGGTTGTTTAATTTAAAAAAAAAATGTTAGGCCATTGAAAATATGGTACTTGTGGAAACTATTTGTCATAAAGAAGTCTCACTGCAAATATGAACACTATCACTAAATGGCTCATTGCAGTTCTTGAAAATTGCCCTCAGTCAAACTTTTAAGAGCAAATTTTCTGCAAGTATAATACCAATTGAAAATTTTCCTGATAAAGAAGTTACAAAACCAAGTAACTAAATACAAATCCCTTGAACTTCATGTCTACACTTTAGAAGCAAGATGTTTTTCTGTCTTCGATGTGGAGTTGTGACAACACTGGTCCGGAGATATACAATGTATTCTTATATAATAAACAAAGAATAATATATACAATAATCAAGATAAAGGTTAAGGTACCTGACTTTGAGATGGATACAAATTTACAGGTGGCAAGCAAAGTATTTGCAAATTTAGAATACATATATGTGCCTATTGTTATGAATGGAACATAACTTATGAATATAGTCTTCAAAACATTTGACAATTTGACATACACATTGTTATGCTTAATAAACACTTATAAATATATTGTAGATCACCATCATCAGAGAGATACTGGTGTACATTTCAAGCCATCCCACTCTCCTGATTCTGGCTAATTTTGAGCAGGGATTGCTGTTTCAAAAAAATTTTATAGTCATACAGTAGAACTATGATAGCTCCAAGTGCAAAAAAGTTGAACACCATGGATATCTCATGATTCAACCTTGATAGCTTGAACACCCCTCTAGCTCAAACTGTTTTCATCTGTCCCCTTGGGTGTTCAAACCATTGAAGATTGACTGTAGTAAAAAAATTCTATATTGAATTCAGGGATGGCATCATTTTGCATCAAGTTTTCTACCTTGTCATTAGGTTTGAAATTAAACTGAAATGTCTGCTCATTGTATCTAAAAACATGTATGTATATGTAAAAATGTCAAGTGGAAGTTGTCTTGCATAGTAAAAATTTAGTAATTATGTTTTGCTTAATTGCAGTGGTTTTCTGCAAGCACACATATCATATTTAGATGAAAGCTGCCAAACATGTATGTTATTGTTGTCAGTAGATAGAGAGTCTTTCTTCATTTTATCAGAATGCAAGAAAAAAATTCAGGAGGTATGTAGATTTTCATATCAAATTATTCAAAAGATATGTTAAGAAAAAATTATTATTACATAGATAGCGATGATTTATCAAGTTTTCTCTGTCATATTGTCAGGGGCAAAAATAAAGGATTTCTAGCTATAGGCACTGGAGGAAGTGACACGTCAATGTTGTCAAGTAAAGAACTGGCACATTGAAATAAAAAAAAAAATCTGCATCTAAAATCTTGTTTTTTTTTGTGTGTAGAAAATGTATATAATAAAAAGCATACTAATCAACCATCATGAGTATCAATGAAAATATCACTCATGTCAATCGTGGATTAAAATTGTTATGCAACAAGTTCCGCAACCAGTTTAATCATTCTGTGTTGTTGGGCACATATTTAGTTATATTCACAGCAGTCAGTTAGTAAAACTATAATTATATAAAAGCATGGTGAATTTTTTACCAAGCAAATGTTTGAATAGATGTTGGTTGAATACTCTGACTACAATTAGTTTGTCAGGAATCATCCCATACAATCTGTTCAGACAAAAACAACAGAGAATATTATGTATACAATATAACATGTTTCAGATGACCTTGACTTGGTTTTATGGGTCATTAACTTTGTGAACATTGCGACACAGTTTCACAATTAAGTACATTTCTAAGGAACTATAGTATCCGAATTCACTTTATTTTTTGTATTGATAATTTCTGGGGTCATATCTTGGCCTCTGGTGCAAGGTTGTTCAACTTTATAAATTTGTGGCTTAGTTTTACATTCAAGTACATATCAAATAGAGTTACCATATTTAGTCTATTGTTACAGTTATGTTGGTTTCATGTATACCATAATTTTTATGTTTATTTTGTTAACTTTTTTTCATCAATACTTATATATCTCTGTCTATAGTAGAATACATAGAGACATCATATATAATCTCTTGCTGCAATAATGTGGATACATGTTAGGCCGACATCTGTCATGTTAACTTTACCTTTAATTTATGGTTCAGAGACTAAGTAAACATTTTACATTCATGTACATTTTCAGCAGCTGTAATACCTACAGTACAATTACCTCATATGATCTGATGTTACATCTTGCCTTTTCACATATTTTCTGAGAATGACACATTTATACAGGAAATCTTTTGGGATTCACAAAATATATTATACCCCCACTTGTTAGAGAGTGGGGGTATACTGCATTCACCTTGTGTGTCCGTTCGCCTGAAAATATATTTCTGTCAAAAATTTCTCAGCTTTTAGTGGAGGGATTGATTTGAAAATTGGTATGTAGCCTGTGTCTGATGTGTTTTAAGGAACATCATATTTTTAGTTTTTTTTTTTATGTGTACTTCCTGTTTAACAAAATGTGGACTTAAGTTACGAAATGTAGTAAAACATTAATTTTTCGTCACAGTTTTTTCAGCTGCTATAAGGGGGATTTATTTCAAATTATACCCCCACTCTATAGAGAGGGGGTATACTGCATTCACCTTGTCCGTTGGTTCGTCTGTTCGTCCGTGTGTCCTAAAAAAAATTTTCGTCGCATTTTTCACAGCTTCTACAAGAGGGATTGATTTCAAAATTGGTATGCAGCCTCTATATGGTTAGATGTAAGGAACGTCCTATTTTGAGTCCTGTCGGACGTGTACTTCCTGTTTAACAAAATGTGGACTTTGTCATGAAATGTAGTGAAAACATGAATTTTTCGTCATATTTTTCTCAACTTCTACAAGAGGAATTGATTTCAAAATTGGTATGCAGCCTTTACATGGTTAGTTATAAGGAACGTCCTATTTTGAGTCCTATCGGATGAGTACTTCCTTGTTTGGCGGAATGTGGACTTTGTTACGCACTGTAGTGAAAACATGAATTTTTCGTCACATTTTTCTCAGTTTCTACAAGAGGGATTGATTTCAAAATTATTATGCAGTCTCTTAATGGTTATTTGTAAGAAACGTCTTATTTTGAGTCCTGTCTGATGTGTGCTTCCTGTTTGACAAAATGTGGACTTTGTCACAAAATGTACTGAAAACATGAATTTTTTCGTTGCATTTTTCTCAGCTTCTACAAGATAGGATTGATTTCAAAATTGGTATGCAGCCTCTATATGGTTAGTTGTAAGGAAGTCCTATTTTGAGTTCTGTCAGATGCGTACTTCCTGTTTAACAAAATGTGGACTTTGTCACAAAATGTACTGAAAACATGAATTTTTTCGTCGCATTTTTCTCAGCTTTTACAAGAGGGATTGATTTCAAAATTGGTATGCAGCTTTTATATGATTAGTTAGAAGGAACATCCTATTTTGAGTCCTGTCCGATGTGTACTTCCTGTTTGACAAACTGTGGACTTTGTCACGAAATGTAGTGAAAACATGAATTTTTTCGTCACATTTTTCTCAGCTTCTACAAAATAGGATTGATTTCAAAATTGGTATGCAGCCTCTATATGGTTAGTTGTAAGGAACGTCGTATTTTGAGCCCTGTCGGACGTGTACTTCCTGTTTAACAAAATGTGGACTTTGTCATGAAATGTAGTGAAAACATGAATTTTTCGTCATATTTTTCTCAGCTTCTACTAGAGGGATTGATTTCAAAATTGGTATGCAGTCTTTATATGGTTAGTTATAAGGAATGTCCTATTTTGAGTCCTATCGGATGGGTACTTCCTGTTTGGCGGAATGTGGACTTTGTTACGCACTGTAGTGAAAACATGAATTTTTCGTCGCATTTTCCTCCGCTTCTACGAGAGGGATTGATTTCAAAGTTGTAAGGAACGTCTTATTTTGAGTCATGTCAGATGCATACTTACTGTTTGACGAAAATTGGACTTAATTACAAAATTTAGTGAAAACATGAATTTTTGATCAAGGGTTCAATGAGTGGGGGTACACCTGGTTGCCATTTGGCGACAGCTCTTGTTTGGTATGCAGCCTCAATATGATTAGTTGTAAGGAACTTCACATTTTGAGTCTTGTCCGATATGCACTTCCTGTTTAACGAAATGTGGACTTGGTTACTAAATGTAGTAAAACATGAATTTTTTTGGTCACAGTTTTCTCAGCTTCTATTAGAGGGATTGATTTCAAAATTGGTATGCAGTCTCAGTATGATTAGTTGTTAGGAGCATCCTATTTTGAGTCGTGTCAGATGTGTACTTCCTGTTTAAAGAAATGTGGACTTAGTTACGAAATGTAGCGAAATATGAATTTCTCAGCTTCTATAAGAGGGATTGATTTCAAATTTGGTATGCAGTCTCAATATGATTAGTTGTTGGGAACGTCCTATTATGAGTCGTGTCAGATATGTACTTCCTGTTTAACGAAATGTGGACTTAGTTACGAAATGTAGCGAAACATGAATTTTTCGTTGCAGTTTTCTCAGCTTCTAGAGGAATTTATTTCAAAATTGGAATGCAGCCTTAATATGATTAGTTGTAAGGTACATACTATTTTGAGTTGTGTCAGATGTGTACTTCCTGTTTATCGAAATGTGGACTTAGTTAATAAATGTAGTGAAATATGAATTTTGTGTCACAGTTTTCTCAGCTTCTATAAAAGAGATTGATTTCAAAATTGGTACGCAGCCAAAAAGTAATCCAGTGATTAGTTGTAAGGAATGTCCTATTTTGAGTCCTGTTGGACATCTACTTCTTGTTTTTGCTAAATGTGGACTAAAGTACGAAATATAGCAAAACATGATTTTTTTCGTCGCAGTTTTCTCAGCTTCTATAAGAGGGATTGATTTCACAATTGGTATGCAGCCTTTATATGATTAGTTGCATGGTTACTACATTCTGTTTATTCTTGAGGATTATGTCATTATGTGCATACTTGTATTGTGTCCAAAATTTGTATTGTGTCCACACACACTTAAATTGGCACTTGCCATATGATTCAGGGTTCAGTGAGTGGGGATATTACTGGTTGCCATTTGGCGACAGCTTTTGTTGACACATCCATATTTTGACACATCCAAGATTGTCACAAATTATATTGACACATCCAAGATCGACACAAAATATATTGACACATCCAAAAACAACACAAAATATTTTGACACATCCAAGATTGTCACAAATTACATTGACACATCCAAGATCGAGACAAAGTATATTGACACATCCAAGATTGACACATAGTATTTAAATTTACATAACTTTATCATTTCAGAGATTACTGAAATACAACGGTTTACAAGCAATCAGTGACTCATTGATGAAAACCAGTTACAGTTGTCGACAATGTGGTATAACAGATCTCCGACATTTTCTATACAAGTCCCGCAGCATGGCTCAGTATACAAGTCCCGAATTAGAAGCTCCATACTTGTCAGATGATGAACAAGAACGTCTATTTGGTTTATATCTGTATTTACACAACAGAATACATACCTCTGTCAGACCACTGAAGATTCTGTACCATGTAGGAAAACATGAAACATTACTTGGCTGGGTAGGTATATATATATTACACAAGGATTCATTAAACAAAAAGGGTAAAGTATCAAAAATTATCAATTTTGGCAGTGACCATGGACATGACATGAAATAAGTATAAAATACTGCGAAATGTATAGATCTTCAAAGGAACTTAATGTTGGTCCCCACCAAGAAACACTTCAAATTTAATGTTTTGTATTGTTTGAATTATCACCCTTTGGATTTTGGCTCATGGCAATTCTGTTTGGTAATTTTGTTATTAACCCCAATTGCACACAGTCCGTGAAATTGCAATGTGAAGTATGTTTAGATTGGTTTCACAGACATCACCTGTAAATTATTAAATACAGTTATTTCCCTTGGCAAACAGCCTCTGCAAACTGCTTTAACTATATAATATTGTACATCCAGAAATTTGAATAATTATCTGTACAATATTACTTAGCCAAGAATATTTTAGGTCTCATAAGAAAAATAAAATTCCCATTTTCAAAGACATTAATAATATTTCATTGAATTTACTGTCTTTTATACAGACAAATGTAGGGACCATAGGGGTATGTATTTGAAGTTGTTTTATACAATTTTTGAAAAGCATGTATCCATCTGCTTAAAAATTTCAATATTGATATCTCTTGTATAAGTTTAATGACTTGCACTATTCTAAAAAATACTTTGTATTTGCATTTTCTCTGTTAATGAACGTAAGAAGTATTCATGAATATTATAAATATAGTTTGTATGCAATACACATGCCTACCATCAGTAACTTATAGCATACATTGTGCAACAAATGATTTATTGTTTTTTTCTATAGAATCTCTTGCTCAATTAAATGAAATGTAACATATTTTTGGGTCAAAATTTCAGTAGGAATATGATGATTAAGTAAATTTGAGAAAGCTTTGCGCAGATTAAGCTTTTTATTAAGTCTAGTACTGATACACTGAAGCATTGGTATATACCTATTTTAAGACCTATATTTAATGCAAACCCTCTATCTGCCCACTCATAAACTTTTTGGTTTTCTACATTTCTAACTCCTAACACAAAACTATTGATCAATGCTTAATTTATGGTTGTATTTAGGTTAGTCACTGATCAAGTTTATTTGGGTTTTTGGTCAGATGATTTTGTTTAGAGTTATATGGTCTTTTGGATTTAGTTATGTCAGGTTTGTGCATGTTTTCAATGCAATGGCTAATCATATTGATTTTATATTTGGCATACTGTTTTTTTTAGATGATTTACAGATCAGTCTTGGTTATGTGGCATGTAATTGTAATTTTCAGGCATTGTAGATGCTTCCTCTTATCCTGTTTATTTATACATTGAAAAGATGGTCATGAATATATAGTCTGTAACATTGTTTCCAGTTTATTATGTATATTTCTCACATCGATATAGTTAAATTTTGATAAAAGTCACGAAATTAAGATCCCAACGAAATGTGTATTTTGCTTAAAGTTTTAATGTATTGAATTTAAGTACCCACAAAACAGTGATGTTTATGAAAACCTTGAAAATTGATGTCCACAAACAAAAGTACTTCCTCAGTATATCTGATCTAAAATTGTACAAAAAAGCTTTTTTTTCAAGACTAGGATCTTTTACAAATTAATATTCAAAAAGCAACCTGGCCATTTGTGTCCTTCACCCATTTTTTTAGCTCACCTGGCCATAGCTTATGTGAGCTTTTGCTTGGTAATTGTCTGTCCTCTTTCTATTCTTCATCTGTTGTAAACTTTTCCTTCAAAGATCTTCTCCTCTGAAACCATTGGGTCAGTCAGAAACAGACTTGGTCACAATGGACCTTGGAGGGTCCCCTTTAAAAATTGTATCCGTCAGGTCCATACCTCATCCATTTGGCCACCAGCAGGGAACACATTTGGACGCTATGGAAAAAGACATTCAAAGATATCAGTCTAATCTTAACCAAACTTAGTCACAATGGTCCTTAAATGGTCCCTTCCAAAAAAAGGTATCAGGCAAGGCTACCAGCAAAGAACACTCTATGGTTAAATATGAAAACACATTCAAGCCTAAAATCACATGTTTGGCATGATTTAATAACAAAAATAGCTGCAAAAGTTTTATTGTTCATACAGAAATTTTTTTTTATCATTACAACTTGTACTTTACATCAAATACTGTACCGGTACATCAGCACACTTTAATTAGGGCACTGCCACATAGTTGCAGATGCCTTATAGCAACCACTGTTTATTTCTTGAAGATGTCTATACTTGTATTGTGTCCACACTTGTACTGTGTCAACATCTGTTTTATGTCCACACACTTAAATTTGCACTGGGCCCATAGAGATGGCTGCCATCTCTCCGATGTCTAGGTTTTTATAATTTTTAGTCCCATTTTGTTGCATTTTTTATGCCCCCGATTGAAAAGTCGGGGCATCTTGTTTTACCCTGTCCGTCTGTCCGAAGGGGGTACATCACATGGTTTGTCCACGCAACTCCTCCTACAGTTTTTATGCTAGAAAGTTTTTATCTTGCAGATCATTATACCCCCGCTAGATAATAGGGGGGTATACTGGTTTACCTCCCTCTGTTCGTTCGTCCGTCTGTCCGTAACCACACTTTTCTCAGCAACTACTTTACAGAATGAAATCATATTTTGGCAATAGCTTTCTCATAATGGTCCGATGTGTATATACAGATTTCAAGGTTACCGCATAAGTATTTCCTGTTTGCTGAGACTTCATTCTTTTTATCCCCGCACTTTCGAAGAAAGTTCGGGGATAATGTTGTACCCTTCGTCTGTCCGTCCGTCCGTCCGTCACACTTTTCTTGTGACTCAAACTCCTCCTACATTTTTGGATTTAAGGATTTAATTTTGTTGTAGAATTGTTGCATATAGTCTGCAGATGCGCAATAAGCTTTTGGATTTTGGATATTGGTCTTGGTGCAAACAAAAGGCCCCATGATGTCAATTTTTACACATGTGGCATGTGACACAAACTCCTCCTACATTTATGGATTTAGGGATTAAATTTTGTTATAGAATTGTTGCATATAGTCTGTAGAT
>MJUU01045418.1:5147-18386 GCA_002080025.1 Modiolus philippinarum
GGACTAACAGTCCACCAGCAGTGGCATCGACCCAGTGGTAACAAATAACTAAATACCGAAGTTACTGTGAATTTAATTTCTGCATATGCGCATTTCGACAACTTATGTCTCTTCAGTGCAGATAAAATCTAAACAATTGGAAGACCATAAATTCAAAGATATGTAAAAACTGATAGAGAACAAATAACCAATATCATCTAAATATAAAGCCAAAATCAGCTAAGGACAGAGCTTTGCATGAGGGAGATACTCCTTGTATGTATATGACTAAACTACTTCTTCAATAACTTTTTTGCAATATAACACACAATCTTTGAAGCATGCACGTGTTTTATACAAGCATGACCATGTCATTAAATGCGAAAGTATATGTCATAGAATACGACCTTTATCTTTAAACACTATCGATCCAGCAGCCATAGCAGCGGCATATTCAGCAGCAACGTCACTTCCGGGTCTGCTTTCTGTTATTTTGAATGCTGGTCGATCCATTGACATATCTTCTGGTCTTCCCCATGATCCATGATCTTTTCCACCATCTCCAACCTGTAATTATTATTACTTTTTAATCAAATCAAGCAAAAATGACTTCGCTTATATAAGCGTATAAAGCAAGTCAAGTATTGTGTTATTTTGTCTGATTTTGCCCGATATTTTATTTGTCGTTCAAACACTGTATATCGAAAGCAAGGCGCAACATGTTTATGCAATATTTGAATACAAGAAGGGAATGCTCTTATGGTGAAAGTCGGCCCTGCTATTTTTGGATTTTCATTCTATCACTCTTTTGAAAAGTTGAATAACCCTCAAATTGTTTGGCATAGTGTTGGTTGTGTCTCAGTGACTCCATAAATACAACGAAAAGTTTTAAACGATAGCATTCTAACAATTTTCAACCTATGTCGAGGCATGTTATGTCCAAAATAAGTTTTGCCACAACCTTGATGTTTTTCTTCTTCTTCTTTTGAACGCCACAGCTGTCTTAGGATGTAGATATTTATTTATATGTTGTCACTTTCTTATTACTTGCCGTTCTTTAGAAATTACTTTCTGTCACTACATCTTAACTTTTTGTAATATCATATTTACTTTATGCGATTCCGTATTTACGTTCTGTCAGTAATTTGTCTTTACTCATTTTTTTCGATGCTTTTGTGGTAACTTTAGTCCCATTGGAGATTTTAATGTCAAAATATTTTGGATCGGAAGATGAGGAATGATTTTTATGAGGTAACAAGGTCATTTTTAAGATTAAAAACATTGCATATTACCGCTAGGTTCAATAAAATGATTTTGAGCTGAATGTTTCACTATATATGGTTGAAGTACGATTTTTTCATGGAAATAGCAAATATGTTTGCTTACTTGAACGTATAATTCATTTTGACCTGTGTGACATTTCAGCATCCATTCTAGGGGCCAGCGAATACAATCATACATTTCTCCTAACTCTCCACTCGCAAGATAGGCATCTCTGTATTCGATAAAACCCCATGCTAGCAGTGTAACGGACGCTGACATAGGAAATCCAAATTTGACATTGTCACCAGCTGAAATGGATAATATAAATAAATACCGAAGTTACTGTAAATCTAGTTGTCGCATATGAATTCACCATCATGCTTTTCCCGATTGGTGTCGCTGTTGCACTATCAGGTAGTTCGCGGGAAAACTGGTATTTCACGCATGTTCAAATATTGTTCTTCGTGCGTGAATTTTCCCGATATCACGACGTCACAAAACAAAACCTGATAGTGCAGTGGTGACACCACACCATACAGGACAAAATATGGAAGGTGCATTCCATTGTCGACGAAACTTTGTCTGTTCAGTGTAAATCAAATCAAAACGTTTTGTATGGACGGAGTAAAACTGAAGAATGATGCAACTAATAATCCATAAATACATTTAATCCCGATAAGCAAGAAGAAAATTAAAATATTTACATACCATCGTACCAGCCTCCAGTTAAATCTTCCCCATTATCACCATGGTCATGTAACGCGGAATCACCTCGCCATGGTATTGGGTTATCTGGCGGAAGTTTGCCTGATCTTTGTGCAGCATAAAATAAAATTGATTTCTCCAGGATTTCATCATAATTGTATTTGGTACCATCCTCTACAAAATTATGTATAATGATTTTCGATCAGGACAAACATTGTAAATTTAAGAAATTTTCCAAACAATACCCTCTATTTAAGAAAGTTATGTTTTATCAACCCGAAATTCGCTGTTTTTTCATAGGATACACGACCGTAATGAAGGACATACAAAGTTGGTTTGACTGCATTGTCTAGCGTCATTGTTTTCTGTGTGTTGTTGTTTTAGCCATGTCTTTGGACTTTGATTTTTGTAAAGACACGCCATTAGGTCTGCCTTCTCTCGTCCATCTTCTTCTTCGTATTTAGCCCGGTAGTCCCCTAGTCGAAGGCCATATAGGCCGAAACGTTGGACAGTCTTCCCTCCCTCTCTTTCCATTTTTTGTCATTTTTATGTGTTTTTTAATTTGTACATTTTGTGTTTTTTATCTTTTTGATCGTGGCCAACTATACCATTTTATTTTGTTCCATAGTTAATTTGTGGCCATCGCACAACATATTTATATTTTTAGATTTTTGTAAAGACCACTCCTTTGTTCCTTCGGTATTCTACTTCCGTTGTTACACTCCTATGCATTGTTTGTGCTTAATGTGTGTTTGTGCTTAATGTGTGTTACATAAAAAAAATTATTGTTACGTTTGTATTCACAAACTCAAAATCTGCCTCTACTTAATTTCAAGAGTTTCTGTTGCGATCGGGAAATGAATTTTGTTTAAAAATGGCAAAAAAGAATGTTGATATAAGGTAAATTGTTGTATTTTATTTTCGCGACAAGTGTGAATACTTACTATTGGGTATTGGTGGCACAGTAAATCCGTCATCACCCAAATTCTTCAAAACTGCAGTTGCTGTTGGTGGACTACTTCCACTAAATTTACCTCCAATTTTAAAATCAATTACTCCGCCGCTGTGACCGATGGCAGTATGTGGTTTGTTAACAAATTTCCACACCTTGTTGTCAGCTGAATGGCTTATCTCATTGGCCATATATTGCTAAAATAAGAAGGAAGTATATATTGCAAATTGTTGCTCTATATGCAAAAAAAACTCAAAATATCAAAAAAAAACAAACAAACAAACAAAAAACAAAAAAAACAAAAAACAAAAACAAAAAAACATCGCATTGATTTGTTAGCAAACTACCGTATTGGTTGTTAGGACATAATTAACCCGTTAACTTATGAAATTTGAAAATCAAAACTAGACATCCCAACTAGTCGACAATTTCACTTAGGGGACGACCATTCGATTTTGAAGGGGGGCTTGGAAGATTTGTTCGGGTCAGAATATGATTTTCGTATTTTTGCGGGTCAGAAATTTTATTTTTCGCCGCTTCGCGATCAGAAAATTTATTTTATATATAATATACTGAGGAATTTGGGGACAGATTATTTATATTTTTTTATTTTCAAGGAGGTTGAGGCCAGAATATGTATTTTCACAATTTTGCAGGACAGAACATTTATTTCGAAAATCTTCCAAGCCCCCCCCCCCCATAAAAAAAATAAAATGGTCGTCCCCTTAAACTGTGTAGAATGTAACAACTTGTGTTATTGAGATTTGTGGGAGTTGAAAAATGAGTATCATCTGCGCTTCCGTCGTTTGCTATAAGAAATATTTTCATTAGCAAGATTTTAAGTCCAATTACCATGTAGTTGGATGTTTGCACTGGTAGATCGTAGTTTGGGCATCTCTTTATTCATTGCCATATATACATTGTAATTCGTGATTCAATGGTCAGGTAGATCTACTATTATGTTAATCTCTAAGTATTCTATGTACATACGGTTTCCACACCGTTCATTGAAGATCCTATGGTGGCTTGGAGTTGTTATTACTCCCCTTTCTCCGTTTCCCTTCCTTTTTTCTACATTTTACTTGAATAGAATAATATATATTCGAAGAACATTGGGGATCAGAAACGGGATCCTTTTTCCTTCTACTTAACGATTTTCATCAACTTTACCTTTTCATGGGTTAGAATTTTTTTTAAAACACAGAAGTAGCTTTTTCCCGGGCTTTTTCAGCGTTTCACTCTTCAAGACCAATACTGGTCACGAGCACCTTTTTCTGACGATACCTTTTCTAATTTATAGTTAACATGACCGATGTACCTTCCCGAGCAAGAAAAACACTGACAATGTGTTAAAATTTAAATGAAATGGAAAAAATGGCAAATTAAGAAATGAAATATGTGCGGGTGGTGTGACATTTTCTAGACATTTTATGTAGAGATTTCCATGCTGTTTATACAGGACGTTTAGTTCGAATTAAAAACTTCTCCTGTCTAGACACGTCATTTTCTCAATTCGAATTGACATGCAAATTTCAATTCGAATTTGACTAATTAGCTTCGAAAATATCGAATTCCATTGAGGTCAATTGCCGTTCCAACACGATACGATACGTGTTTTGAATGGCGACTCTAAGACCGTGACATGAATCGTTTTCCAAGGCTAATTAAGCTTATTCGAACTGACTTACATATGAACGCATCATCAATTTTCAACCCGTGCCTTATTTTATATCATTTATCTTCTAAGCATATTAAAATAGTTCGGTATAGGCACTACCCTCAATGAATATTTTCTGAAATTGCGAATTTTATTACTTAGTCTTTGTTTTAGCTTTTAATTTTTAATTAATTCTTGATATCGGCTGGTCAATTGTGATAGTGTTTTATAGCTTTATTTACCGTTATTCTTGGTATCGGCTGGTCAAATGTGATGGTGTTTTATAGCTTTAATTATCGTTATTCTTGGTATCGACTGATCAAATATGATAGTGTTTTAGCTTTAATTACCGTTATTCTTGGTATCGGTTGGTCAAATGTGATGTTTTAGCTTTGATTACCGTTATTCTTGGTATCTGCTGGTCAAATCTGATAGTTTTTTGTCTTTCACTACTGTTATTCTTGGTTGGGGCTGGTCAGATGTGATAATGTTTTATAGCTTTGATTACCGTTATTCTTGGTATCGGCTGGTCAAATGTGATAGTGTTTTAAAGCTTTAATTACCGTTATTCTTGGTATCGGCTGGTCAAATGTGAAAGTGTTTTATAGCTTCAATTACCGTTATTCTTGGTATCGCCTGGTCAAACGTGATAGTGTTTTAGCTTTTATTACCGTTATTTTTGGTATCGGCTGGTCAAATCTGATAGTGTTTTATCTTTCACTACCGTTATTCTTGGTATGGGCTGGTCAGATGTGATAATGTTTTATAGCTTTGATTACCGTTATTCTTGGTATCGGCTGGTCAAATGTGATAATGTTTTAGCTGTAATTACCGTTATTCTTTGTATCGGCTGGTTAAATGTAATAGTGGTTCAGCTTTGATTACCGTTATTCTTGGTATGGGTTGGTCAGATGTGATAATGTTTTAGCTGTAATTACCGTTATTCTTGGTATGGGCTGATAAAATGTGATAGTGTTTTATCTATCACTACCGTTATTCTTGGTCTCGGCTGGTCAAATGTGAAAGTGTTTTAGCTTTCACTACCGTTATTCTTGGTATCGGCTGGTCAAATATGATAATGTTTGAGCACTGATTACAGTTATTATTGGTATGGGCTGGTCAAATGTGATAGTGTTTTAGCTCTGAATTACCATTATTCTTGGTATCGGCTTCTCAAATGTGGTAGTGTTTTAGCTTTCACTACCGTTATTCTTGGTATCGGCTGGTCAATGGTGACAGTGTTTTAGCTCTGATTACAGTTACTGGTCAAATGTGATAGTGTTTTAGCTTTGATTACCGTTATTCTTGGTATCGGCTGGTCAAATGTGATAATGGTTTAGCTTTGATTACCGTTATTCTTGGTATGGCTGGTCAAATGTGATGGTGTTTTAGCTTTCACTACCGTTATTCTTGGTATCGGCTTCTCAAACGTGATAGTGTTTTATAGCTTTAATTGCCGTTATTCTTGGTATCGGCTGGTCAAATGTGATAGTGGTTTAATTTTGATTATCGTTATTCTTGGTATGGCTGGTCAAATGTGATGGTGTTTTAGCTTTCACTACCGTTATTCTTGGTAACGACTTCTCAAATGTAATAGTGTTTTATAGCTTTAATTACCGTTATTCTTGGTATCAGCTGGTCAAATGTGATAGTGTTTTAGCTTTACTTACCATTATTCTTGGTATGGTTGGTCAAATGTGATAGTGTTTAAGCCTTCACTACCGTTATTCTTGGTATCAGCTGGTCAAATGTGATAGTGTTTTTGCTTTAATTACCGTTATTCTTGGTATCGGCTGGTCAAATGTGATAGTGTTTTAGCTTTAATTTCCGTTATTCTTGGTATCGGCGGATCAAATGTAATAGTGATTTAGCTTTAATTACCGTTATTCTTGGTATCGACCTCTCAAATGTGATAGTGTTTTAGCTTTCACTACCGTTATTCTTGGTATCGGCTGGTCAAATGTGATAGTGTTTTAGCTCTGATTACAATTATTATTGGTATGGGCTGGTCAAATGTGATAGTATTTTAGCTCTTAATTACCGTTATTATTGGTATCGGCTTCTCAAATGAGAAAGTGTTTTAGCTTTCACTACCGTTATTTTGGTATCGGTTGGTCAAATATGATAGTGTTTTAGCTTTACTTGCCGTTATTCTTGATATCGGTTGGTCAAATGTGATAGTGTTTTAGCTTTAATTACCGTTATTCTTGGTATCGGCTGGTCAAATGTGATTGTGTTTTAGCTCTGATGACCGTTATTCTTGGTATCGGCTGGTCAAATGTAATTGTATTTTAGCTCTGATTACAGTTTTTCTTGGTATCGCCTGGTCAAATGTGATAGTGTTTTAGCTTTGATTACCGTTATTCTTGGTATCGGCTGGACAAATGTGATAGTGTTTTAGCTTTAATAACCGTTATTCTTGGTATCGGCTACTCAAATGTGATAGTGTTTTAGCTTTCACTACCGTTATTATTGGTATCGGCTTCTCAAATGTGATTGTGTTTTAGCTTTCACTACCGTTATTCTTGGTATCGGCTGGTCAAATGTGATAGTGTTTTACCTTTCACTACCGTTATTCTTGGTATCGGCTGGTCAAATATGATAATGTTTTAGCTCTGATTACAATTATTCTTGGTATCAGCTGGTCAAATGTGATAGTGTTTTTGCTTTCACTACCGTTATTCTTGTTATCGGCTGGTCAAATGTGATAGTGTTTTAGCTTTCACTACCGTTATTCTTGGTATCGGCTGGTCAAATGTGATAGTGGTTTAGCTTTAATTACCGTTATTCTTGGTATGGGCTGGTCAAATGTTATAGTTGCCATCCATCCATCAACCTCCTCTTTTAAAGGGAATATCAGGTGAGCCTCGAAGTTATCATCCCAGTCATGCATTTTGGTTAAGGTTGTTGTAATGTCCGTCTTTACAAGAACCGGAAGCAGGAACAACACAAATCCAATCATGGCGGCGGAGTTCTGACAAAGATATTGTAAAATATTAAAGTCTGTGCTTCTTATGGGTTCAACGTTTTCAACTGTTTCGCTGCAAGAGTTATTTGTATAGAAAGTCAAGTGGCTAACTGTAAAACCATAGCATTTAAATACAGTATAAACAAAAGAATATTGTAGCAGATTAAAAAACGACACACGAATTGCATAAATAAAAATTCGAATGACATGGCAAATTTTAGAACCAGACGAGCAAATTCAGGAGAAATTGACAAAAACAAATAATATGATAAAATACTCATTAAACCGACAGGGACAGTATTCGACATCTTGACAGTACCGAAGGCGTATGTCCATTTCGGATTTTGTAATGTCGACATATATTAATGATGTGCTGACGGCTATATATTTATGCCCCGCCTACGATAGTAGGGCGGCATATAGTGTTCGGATCTATCCGTCCGTTCGTCCGTCCCAAGTTAGGTTTACCCTCAGGTTGAAGTTTTTTTTTCCTGTGAAAGATGTATACTATTGTCATGAAACTTTATATGAATAATACACATTAGGGTATAATTAAACAAAAATCATAGTAAAATTTTATCCATGCTGCCAATTTAAGTTTTTTTATCTGTAAAGGATTTATTCTATCATGAAACTTTATAATAATACACATTAGGGTGTAATTAAACAAAAATTATAATACAAATTTATCCATGCTACCAACCCCATGCTTCACTGGCCATAGAAAAAAAGGGGGTAGTATGAGGTTTATCCTTAGGTTAAAGTTTTTTTTCTGTGAAGGGTGTATTTTATTGTCATGAAACTTTATATAATAGGAAAAAGAAGGGAAACGGGGAATGTGTCAAAGAGACAATGACCCAAAGGGGAGTAATAACAACTCAAAGCTACCATAAGATCTTCACACATTAGGGTATAATTAAGCAAAAAATATAATAAAAATTTATCCATTCTTCCAACTTCATGCTTCACTGGTCATCGAAAAAAAGGGGGATAGTATGAGGTTTAGCCTCAGGTTGAAGTTTTTTTTTCTGCGAAGGATGTATGCTTTTATCATGAAACTTTATATGAATACAAATTAGGGTATAATTAAACAAAAAATCATAATAAAAATTATATATTTATTCATGCTACCAACTTCATGCTTTGAATCATGGAAAAGGGGGGGGTATGAGGTTTACCTTAGGTTGAAGTTTTTTCTCTGTGAAAGGTGTATTCTATTATCATGAAACTTTATATCAATACACATTAGGGTATTAATAAACAAAAAACATCATATATATTTACCCAACGTCATGCTTCATGATCACGGAAAAAGGGGATAATTCGAGTTTTGTCCTTAGGTTTATGTTTCTTTTCTGGGAAGAATATATATGCTATTGTCATTAAACTTGATTAAATACCCATTAGGGTAAAATGAACAAAAATTATTATGAAAAATATATATATGCAACCAACACCATGCTTTACTGATCATGAAATGTAGCATTGTTCATAACAGTTGCGAGGCGGGGCATTGTGTCCGTTAGACACATTTTCTTGTTTTGATTATGCGTTGGCGAAATGGCTATACAAAAAGGAGCTAGATTTACAATATCTTCCTATATGATATGTAAGTGAAGATAATAACAAAATTTGAACATATCTTTTAGATTGCCTTTGCTCTGTACAAACTACATACTCGATAGCCCGGGCTCGATAGTAATGAATCAACTGCGAAATTTACACTGCATAAGCTACAGCGACATATATTATTGCATATGATGGTGTAAAATTTACGATTTGGAAGCAAAATTCATCACGTTTGCCATAGCTGAGATTACAAACGACCATCATCGCAAATGTACAAAATATCTAGGTACGAAGTAAAATTAAGTAGGAGTTTCAGTCTTTTTAATTTCAAGGTCATTGTGATAGTGTGAATTTTTGATTATTTATGGAAACTACATTTTCTATGTATCCGAAGCTAATATTAAATGCGTATGTGTGTGGCCTTTTAAATTTATGTATGATTGTTTTAGATTTTGCAAGGATTTTAAGTAATTGTACTCACAAAAGTACACATTTGGAAGTACAATTACTTTTTAACCAATCAAGTGAAAAATTTATGATAATGCAATAAACTGTTTGTATTTTACAGACATGTATGTAAAATACAGTTTTCATTGAAATATTGTGTTTGTAATGACCTTTTGGGCCTTTCATCTTTTACATTTTCCTATTATTTCATAACTGACATCACTGACAATTAATTTGAACAAAAGAACTGTTCATTTAATTGTGATGTAGAACAATTAAAGGAGTTCATGGCAATTTAGGATTTTCGAGATTATTGATATGGTTCTGTAATTATATAAAAAAAAATCAGTACATCAACACATCCAGTCTGCATGGAGAATTGAACACTTTTGAGCAAAGCGAAATGTATATCTAATCAATCTTGTAGCGCTTCATGTTAATTATTTTTCGTCAATTAAAATCTAGCAAGGTAGACTTGTGGAAAAAGTTACAAGTACACTCCAAGTTAACAGATAGTTCGTTTTAGAATATATATATATAGTGAAGAATCCAACCATTCTCGCTCAATGGTATCTGAGACGCTCATTTCTGTATTTAATAACACAAGAGTATCAAAAAAGCGTGTGATTTGGTTAATCATGCTATCTTACTGGAAATATAGAATTTGTCATAAAATACTCTTGAATGGTCAAATAATATTTGATATACAGATAACAGAAAGTCAGAAATTACAATTTTCTATCTGATACGAAGTGCATTAAAACTGGTTTACCACAGGGATCAATTTTGGAGCCCTTATTTTTATTATATATATCAATGAATTGCCTTTAAAATAAAGAAAATTCTTCTTTGGGCTTATATGCAGATGCTTCGACTTTACATTAAAAAATTAATTATGTAATGAGGTTTGGCCATTTACTCCGTGAATTTATTTCATTCAGCATACTAATTTTGCGAATGCATTAAATCTTCTCGAAATACTGTTTTAACAGGTCATCTGTTACAAACACTGTCAGAACAAAATCGAATGCATCAATTCGAATGCATTTCATACATTTAGATAAAAAGATTCAGCCACAGAACTGAAGCCACAGCCACTTATATGCAATTTTGACAAATTTTGAATTTTTTGTAGGTTTTTGTTGAAATTCGTTGTATAGGACCCAGAATCAAAGTAAACTAACTGCCATTTGGAAGGCCAAAAGTTCTAAATTCGCAATAAAAATTGATTTTGGTTCTCGGTGTCCTTTGAGCTGTACTATCCCATCAAACATTGTTAAAAAAGCTAAAATGGACACAAAAGGCTATTTACAGCTATGTTCGACTGCTAATAACCCAGAAAACATACGAGTGTAAGATATATCAATCAGTTCATTTTCAAGAAGTACACGTACCAGAGACCACCTTACACGATTTGAGAACAAAATTTACGCCTAAATGGCAATACTTCTTTCAAACTACCAAAAGTTGTTGGTGTGATTGCACAGTGGTGCTTGGAAAACAATATGAAACTTAATCCTCGAAAATGCAAAGCAATATGATTATTACATCTACACAAAATATGTGAACCACTAACTTTTTAAATCAAATAAAAGTATTGAAGAAGTGGCATCTGAAAAAAAATATTGGGAATTACAGATAGTTATTTAACATGGGCAGATCAAATCAATAAAGGATCTCAGACAGTGTCAAATAGAATTGATTTGCTAAAAAAGATACGCCAAATTTTTTTTTATAGTATGGTCTTCTTGGCATATATTGCTGAATAGTGGTTCATCTTCAATACAAAAATACCAAAAATACACAAAAACAGTAAATTTGTTATGCTGTACACGTGTTTCATGGAGTAACCTCTGATCAGCAGTATTAGAAGCGAATAATATGGAAAGCAACTATCCCAAAAATAGTTTAAAAAAGTACTCATTACCAAAAATACCGAAATAAGAAGCCAAGTGTAGTACTAAGGACATCTACCGAGTGCTATACACGGAATGAAGCCGTAGTATTTTAAGGGTTCAGAAATTTTATGAAAACAAAACGTAAGGTAAATTTTCAAATCAAGCCTAAATCATAACTTTTATAGACGACGTTGCTATTTTGACGGCGGGTTATATCAGGAGACGTTTGCATAGATTCTATATGTATAAAACATTAACTAGTTGATTTTTAATTGGTCATATTTCAGATAGCAAGTAAATCTGTGTCAATGGACACTATATGCCCCGCTTACAATCATACATATGTTACGGTTGCTAGGTGAAATCCCCAAAATTAAATGTTCTTGGAGTGTTTCAGGAAATTTACCAAAATTGGAGTAAGAATTTTTGCAATCAATGTTTAGAAAATGGCTACTTCAGCTAAACAGAGTAGAATTCAAATTTTTGCAAGGTAGAATTTCAGAAATGTTGTGGCCTTTGAGAGTTTCAGGAAATTTACCAAAATCTGAATCAAAGATATTTGCAATTCAGTTATTGAAAATTAAAGTTTTGACAAAATAAAATTAAAAAAATGTTTGGTTGTTAGGTAAAATTTCCAAAATTAAATGGTCTTAGAGAGTTTCGGGAAATTTACCAAAACTGGAACCAAACATTTCTGCAATTCCATTTGAAAAAATGTTCCTATAAAAAAAAGCACACAAAAAGGACAAAAAAAGATGCTAGGGGGAATTTCAAAAAATAAAAAAAATGAGCATTAATACCCAAATTCAAAGCCAATGAACCACGACCTTAAAGTCATAGTTACTGTTTGGCACCAAAACATAACAGATCATGTTATGATCTATCGAAACATACAATGTTTCTTCTGCATATCAAATCTCTACCTTCAATCTAATCCATAACATGTAGTATAATGTCAAGTATTTACTTATAATATTAAAAGTTAATTACCCATGACCTTGAGGTCACAGCATAAGTTTCCTTCCAAAATGTTGCAGTTCCTGTTATACAAAGTTTCATCAAGACATCAAATCCTCCTTCTGGTAAACTACCTTCAACCTAAACCTTAACCTGTTGTACAATATCAAATATTCACTCCTAATATTCAAAGTCAATGAGCCATAACTTTGAGGTCATAGCATCTGTTTGCTTCCAAAATGTTGCAGTTCATGTCATGGCCTATCTGTATACAAAGTTTCATCAAGATATCAAACCTCCTTCAAGGTAAAGGTAAAGGT
Organism: Modiolus philippinarum; assembly: GCA_002080025.1. NCBI lineage: Eukaryota > Metazoa > Mollusca > Bivalvia > Mytilida > Modiolidae > Modiolus > Modiolus philippinarum. The sequence goes on from MJUU01045418.1 coordinate 17,863, forward strand.
AAGTTTTATTTAACGTCGGTGGACACAACTCAACAATTAACATAAGCTCTATACGAGCAAGATTTTTCGACCTGTTGGCACTGATGCCGTTCTCGCACGATCGCCAGGTTTTATGAGGGAGGAAAGTCCGATATTCCTTTGTGGAAAATCGGTGACACCCTCGAGCTAGGGTAGGTACCTGAAACCAATGACACGTGTGATGATCGAACCCTCACAGCGGTGTCAGGCCTTGTGATCAAAGTCCAGCGCCTTAACGCCACTCGGCCACCCAATTAAAATTACCTTCAACCTAACTATGTATGTATTTTTTTCATGAATTGTTATTATTTGAGGACCCGCAGGAAGATTAGTTTCCGCTAACGGGAGTATCCTCTTGAAATAGGGAATTTTTTTTCATTTTATTTATTTAAGAGTACCTATCTTAAAAGTTCCTTATTTGAATATAAACCAATTTAACCGACGGGTAGTCAGAATATTACACTTTGATGATACAGAAACGCACACCTTTCCCATCCTTTTTATCT
>MJUU01045418.1:26714-42148 GCA_002080025.1 Modiolus philippinarum
GGGGGGGGGGGACTTTCCTATACGGAGGTATATACAGACGTGCCGCTAGAATGGGCCTGTTTTTTGCAGTTGTCAACTATATGAATGGGTAGCAATTTTGACATCATGTATATCAATTGGTCGTTAATTAACCACAAATGGCCTGAATCTCTATGGTTGCTGTAAATAATCAAGTATTTATCATTATTTGATGTTTAAAAACATTCCTGCTGTGAAATTAATGGTTTTCTTACTCCGAATTCACATTTTCGCTCTACAGTTTGGTTGGTTATTTTTAAATTTACTATATGAATGGGTCGATATTTTGGTGGGGGAACTATATGAAAGGGGGGTATTTTCAAAATGCTAGCGGCAGGCCTGTACCCAATTCCAACTGAAGTGACCCCCCGTGGTTGTAATACACTTACCAGTATACACACACCTGTCGTATTCCAAAATTATAACCCAGACTATACAAATGTCTTATCTTTGTATATATCTATCGAAACAGGCCAGGCTGACACCATTTATATAAATCATGTTTCTCTTTATTGAACTGACAACATATTCGGAAGTGATTCGCTGAGCATCATTGCCGTTGTTTACATCTAAATTGCCTAGAATTAGATTCCGCAGTGTGATAAATTTCTTACTAATCTAACGTTAGGAAATTGGCACCGAGTGTCGAATTAATAAGTATTACTACAGGACCGTAGTTAATAACTCAACAGAACTAAAAGTAAAATACCGCTTGTCATTGCATGTCAATAAAGCATCGTTAGGCATCTACCATATCTACAACAGCCAAAGTCATGTTATTCCACTGCCTGCAATATTCTCCGTCCTACGGGGTATCTACAGATCAATATGCATTTCTTTTCTGGATGTAATAAAGGGCTACGCCGAGTGCAGCATGATACGACTGCAGCATTTCGACCACTCACGGAAATTAGAACAAGTGTAATTTAAAGTGAATGTGGACACAATAAGGAGCTTGACACAGTAATTAGATGGACACAAACTGGGGACATAAAATTAGCCCTTTTGATCCCTAATCTCGAAAACATTCAGAGTTATGCCAAATAAATAAGTTAAGGATATCTGCACATTTGCAATTTTGGTCCCATTTGGCCCCTCATAGCTCAGAAAGGAAAAAAGTTATCAAAAATATAATGGTTAAACTTTATTCATATTTCATAAGGAATCTGCATCAAAATCGGACTAAAAATAAAAAAAAAAATGAGATCGCCCCTTTTGGGACCATTTATTTCATGAACAGTACATGCGACATGAAATTCTTTGCATACTAATGATTGGTAATTTCCTCTGGAGCACACTGAAGGAAACCCCATCAAAATCTGATAATTAACAAATATTCTACATCAAAATATATGGAAACACCCAATTTGGCCCTTTTGGGCCCCCTTTTTCAAAAACGGAAAGGGTCCATAACATCCAAAGCCTCTCAAAGAATTCCTTTTGTGCCAAGGATCATTTTATCAAAATTTCACATGGATTGATCCACTGGAACTTGATTTATTGACCAAAAACAAAAGTGTCTACAGACGACGACGACAGCACCATTCCATTAAATAATAAAAACTATTATTTATCTCATCCAAATAAAGAAACAAGAAAATTAATTACGAAATTTAGAGTAAGTGAACATGATCTTTTAGTTGAAAAGGGCAGATATGTAAAAATCCCAAGAGATCAAAGGTCATGTAAATTATGTAAAACTATTGAAGATGAATATCACTTCTTTTTCACTTCTAAATATAATACACTTTTAAGAAAGAACCTATTTGATCATTATCAAAAATATAATATTTTTACATCTTTTTCTACTTTACCAAATAATAAAAAAATAAGTATTGTTTTAAACCCATCAACACCCGATGATATGAAGACAGTAGTGTCTTTTATAAAACAGTCATTAGAACTTAGGAAAGGAGACCGATGGTGTCTTTGTATCAATATGCTAAATTTGTATTGGATTATGTTTTTATTTCTGCAACCCTAATGGGTTTATGTTCTGCAATTAAATAAATATAATAAATATTATACGACCTCAATTTTTTTTTTTGCGGAAGTATAACCAGAGGCTCCCGGGAGCCTGTATCGCTCACCTGGCTTTCAGTTGCCACAATCAAGGGAACATTGCCAGTTATACAGTTGATCTTCAGTTTCTCAAACTTTTGTAGCTCAAACAACTCCAATATCTTGAACTGTTTTTAGAGTCTGCTGAAGTTTCACTATATTTCTTTGTTGGGCTTTTCTGACAAAAAACGTTCTTGCTAAGAACCACTTTCGACACCAGTTTTGAAGTCAAGAGGTCATTTTGGAAATGGCAGTCAACAAACAATTTTCAACATCGGTTTTGAAGTTGCAACATCAATATCTACTTGGAAATCAAATTTGATTTAAATTGGACAATGTTGAATTTTCCCGCTTTCTAACGGCCATTTTGAAAATGGCGGTCAACGAACAATTTTCAACACCAGGTCTCAATGCGCAACATCAATATCTACTTGGAAACCAAATGTCATTGAAATCCAACAATGTTAAATTTTCCCGCCTATTTTGGCGGCCATTTTGAAAATGGCGGTCAAAAAACAATTTTCAACACCGGTTTTGAAGTCGCAACATCAATGTCTATTTGGAAACCAAATGTCATTGAAATCAGACAATGTTGAATTTTCCCGCCTGTTTTGGCGGCCATTTTGAAAATGTCGGTCAACGATTAATTTTCAACACCAGATTTGAAGTCGCAACATCAATTTCTATTTGGAAACCAAATTTCATTGAAATCGGACAATGTTGAATTTTCCCGCCTTTTTTGGCAGCCATTTTGAAAATGGCAGTCAAGGAACAATTTTCAACATCAGTTTTGAAGTCGCTACAGCATGGCAAACATTTTATCAATTTACACTTAACCTTCATCTTCTATAGTTTTGGAAATAATGGATGAAAAATACGAAAATTTTAAAAATTTGGTGAAAAAAGGGCTATAACTCCTACAAGGGTTTATGGATTTCCTTCAAAATTTCAGGGTGGGTAGATCTTGATATGCTGAACATTTTTGCATTACATTTGACCTCTATCTGTTACACTTTTTGAAATAAAATAAAAAAATGCAAAAATTTAGAAAATTTTACGGAAAAAGGGCTATAACTCCGAGATGAGTTTTCAGATTTTCTTCAAAATTGCACTGTGGGTGGATCTCATCATGCTGATCATTTTTACCCCCATGTCATATTTTTGATATCTGTAACAGTTCTCGAGTAATTTGCAAAAAACAGCAATTTACCACTATGTTCTATTTTTAGTAACAGCGGCCACATGTTGTTTGGTCTACCGACACAAAAATCACAAACTTGAAAGTGCATACCCTGGTGATGATTCAGGCCAAGTTTGGTAAGTATTGGCCTAGTAGTTTCAGAGGAGAAGATCTTTGAATAAAAGTTAACGGACGGACGGACGGACGACGGACGCCGAGTGATGGCAAAAGCTNCAATTTTTTTTTGCCAAGTGAGATAAAAAGCAGAATTCTTTAACAATGTCCCCCCTCGCGACCATCTTTGTCATACGGCTGTTTGGGCCTCCTGGATAAAATTTATAAAGGACATACCAAGCATCATTGTGGCCAAGACTTCATGATTCCTACAGGCCCAATGGTTTCAGTAAAGATATTTGAATGAAAAGTTTATGACTGGCGGACGCAGGACGCTAAGCCATGGCAAACACTCAATGGCTATAGCTAACTAGAGGCTCAGAGTCTGAAACTGTATCTCCAGGGACTACTGTCCCTGGTATCGCTTACCTAACAAAATGCTTGATAGCAGTTTTTTTCCATATTCTGCACAGGCACCCATGTTATTTGTCGAATCGGAACGAAATGAGCGATTTTTGTAATGGACCTTCCCTACATCTTTCCAGTACAGATTTGCTTCAATAGTTTCTGAGCTGATGATGAATGATGTTTTCCTCACAGGTTCCCATGTTGAGCTGTCTTCTGTGCCGACTGCTCTGAAGTTTTTTAATTTTTTTTTTCAAGTTTTTTGGCCAGATCAGAACGAAATGATCAATTATTGTGCATCTTTCCCATAAAGTTTGGATTCCAATGTTCTGCGCTGGGGCACATATTTTTTTCTAAGTGGAATCACATGAGCAATCTTTGTAAAGGCCGTACTCTATATTATTCTAGTACAGTTGTTTCAGAGGAGTTGAAGAAAATGATGTTTTTTTCAGTGGGTCCAATGTTTAACCAAGTTCGCTGTTGGAGGCAATGTTTTTGTCAAATCAGAACGACTGGAGCAATTCTCTCATAGAAGTACAGTTTAATTAAATTAGCTTCAATGGTTTCAGAGCAGATGATAAAAAAGATGATTTTCACATAGAGTCCAATGTTAAACTAACCTTGCACTGGTGGCCATGTTTTTTGTCAGATCAACTACCCTACCATTCAAAATTCCTGTTAAGTTTGGTTGAATTAGTCCAAGGGGTTTCAGAGAAGATAATCAAAATATGATTCTCTCATAGGGCCAATGTTAAGCTACGTTCCCCACTGGAGGCAATGTTTTTTGTTGAATCACACAGAAATGAACAATCATTTAAAATCCAATACCTTCAGTACATCATTCCTTTAAAGTTCGGTTGAATTTGCTTCAGCGGTTTCAGAGGATTTTATAAAAATTATGTAATTCCATTAAGGTCCAATATTAAACAAATGTCCATGCTGGCAGCTGTTTTTTTTTTTTTGGATCGGAAGAAATGAGCAATCGTTGTAAAGAACCTTCCATACACCATTTCTTTACCTTTAAAGTTTGGATGAATTTGTTTCTGTGGTTTCAGAGGAGTTGATGAACATAATGTTTTTTTGTCAAAGGGTCAAATGCTAAATATAAGACCCACTTTTGCAGCCATGCTTTTTGTTGGAACAGAACGAAATGAGCAATCTTTACAAAGGACATTTTGATTCCTGTAAAGTTCGGTAAAGCTTCAGTGGTTTTAAAGGAGTTGATGAAAATGTGAAGAGTTAATGGATGGACAGACAGACAATGAATGCTAAGTGATCACAATAGCTAATACTGACATTTTGGGTCAGGTTAGCTTAAAATGTCAAAGTCAAACATACTAGGGACTTGGTTCTTTCAGACTTTGGAGTTTCGGTCATAGTTCGGATATTAAATGGAAACAGATAATTAAATGTTGTTGAAAAAAAGCAACAATTTACAAAGTTTAATAATGATTTTATTGATTGTAAAATTTATATTAATTTATTTTGAAATATTCTTTATCAATATAATAATCAACAAAAGTCATTTTACAGATAAACTTAATTGTATATTCACTGTGGCTAGTTACAATAATGCAAACCTTTCTATTTGAATTTATATGTAATGCCATGTTAAGCTCTGATAGTGAGTGAATAAAATACCATATTCTAATAAGAATGGATCTTCTGTATTTAAATACTCAAATAATAAAAACAGCAAGCTAGGTTATTATAAAGCAAAAGACATGTTTGCAATTAAATTGTAGAGATTTTGAATTATTTCTTACTGATAGATTCCATAGAAAATGTTAACTTTTAAACTATAAGGTTTTGTCCTCTTTTATCAAAAAGAGTACTTGTTATATGTAATATATGAAATTATATTGAAAATATCATTAGAGAAAAAGTTTTACTACATGGTTTCGAAATATATATTTCTATTATTTCAGGGTCATTTAAACCAAATATGTTCCTTCTCTTTTTTAAACACAAAAATGCAGCCAGGGAATAAAAATCATTATCAGACATAATCACAATACAAGTGTCAAAAAGAAGCATTCAAGCATAGATGGCCCCAACAGTATTAATATACCAAAAGTAGGATTACAAACTGCTGATGTGAGTCATCCATCATAACATTTATACAAACCTAATTCTATCACCTTCATAAAATGCAGAAAATTAGTTTCCATATTTTAGACCATTTTAATACAAAAGTGCTAGATAAATATTTAAAGTAAAACCAATGAATAAAAAATATTAGTATCAACTACAATCTATCAATAAGTGCCCCAAAAGCTGATACTGACAAAGTTTAAAACAGGAGCCAAAGCATCAGAGTGATTTTTTTCCTCCGCAGAAACAGGAAACAACAAAATCTGATTTAAGGGAGTAAGAGTGTCAGAAATTTTTTTAATAAAAATTAAGATGCTGACCTTTTGCTTTAAAGAACTTAGCTAATAGAAAAACATGAGCAAAAAATTTTGAAAATCCATGTAAGAATTTTTTAAGTATAAGACATTAAAATGATGGCAGGAAACAGTTCTCCCTATAGTTTCTTTTAATTTCCATTTGCTGTTTGTATGCCTTAAATTAGGGATGAGTATCATCAATAAAAAATTGTATCACGATATATATCGATACAGCATAAGCATATCATGATACATATTAATACGTATCGTCTTCTGATAATGTGATCAAATTGAGAAATCAGAAGACGATACGTATTAATATGTATCATGATATGCTTATGCTGTATCGAAATCTTCTTCTTTTAACTATTTTATGTTATAAAAATAGTAATGGTGCATTATATGATACCCCGCCACGTTTCACAAAATTTTAAAGTTAAAAGGGGCACCCCAGAACTATTTGTACCACTGAACCAAAAGTTATACTTGGCCTGTATTTTGTGGTAAACAATTTACATACCAAGTTTGAAGACCTTGTGTTATTTCATCCACAAATTATCAGTCGTAAACCCTAAAATTCACAAAATTTCAAAGTTTCAAGGGCCATAACTCCAGAACCCCTTGGACCTCTGAACCAAAAATCAAACTCCATCTGAGTTTTGTGATAAACAACTTGCATAATTTCGTTCACAAGTTATCAGTTGGAAACCCTAAAATTTGCAAAATTTCAAAGTTTCAAGGGGCATAACTCCAGAACCCCTTGGACCACTGAACCAAAAAATGAACTCCACCTGAGTTTTGTGGTAAACAAAGTTATATACCAAGTTTGAAGACCTTGTGTCGGAAACCTTCGGGGGACAGACGGATGGACAGATGGACACATGACTGAGGGTATCACATAATACCTCGCCACTTCGTGTGGTGGGGTATAAAAAAGTAAAATATTTGTAGGTGAGACAAGAGTGCTCATTTTAATGAAGATAAATACATTTGTTTGTCTTTTTCTGACTTTTCAATACCAAAATCTGAAAATTTCAAGAATTTAGGCGGTACTGATTCTGAAATTTTAGCAGAAAGCAGAAAATGATACATAATGATACCAGGCATGGGGCCAATAACATTGCATTGTAATGCATTATATTACAATTACATTTGACAATTTAGCATTATATTACAATTACAATTACTTCAATTTTTGAAAGTAATGCATTATATTACAATTACTTTGCAAAAGTAATGCATTATATTACAATTACTTTGCAAAAGTAATGCATTAAATTACACATTACATTTTCAAATTTTATCAAGAAAAGAAACAGTTAATCATGCATTTGCAACTTATTTACAGAGAATACTGTGAACATGTTTATGTAGCAGGAAAAGGACCAAATTCAATCAACTTTTTAAAACTGATAGTATTGCTTCTCTTGAAAATGATGCAGCACCATTAATAGATTACAAATAAAGATCCATCCTCCTAGTTGAAATTTCTGTACTTGTGTATTTCGCCACATGGTATTTTGGTGCATATATATGCATTTTATACTACTGTATTATCTCTTTTTATATGTATATGTAGTTTATATTTTTCCTCCTTTTTCACATTATATTCTAGGACAATTTTGAAATTTACAATTTAGAATTAAGCCTTAAGTGTTGGGGAGATCAATGTGGACTTATTTCACCTTCACTGTGTTGAAGTTCAAGTTTTCTTTTCAAAATTTTAAGAATGAATTTTATATGTAGTTTTTGAGAAAAGAGGTTCAGTTCAGTTCCCCATACATATATATTCATGATTGCACCATTAAAGCCATAAATCCACTTGTCAAAGGAAAGAAATTAATTGAAATGTAAACTAATTAAGAGTGACAATCATTGATCTTTGGGTTAATTATACCTTGATCATTAGAAGCTTGTGTTTGTTTTGAAAAATAAGGATTGCAAATTTTCAAAACTAGAATTGATATTACTTCTTTTAATCATAGAATTTCTGAATGAAAACAAAAGGGTTTTATTTTTATAATTTTAAAATTTAGAAAAGTTGCAAAGCTGACATATATAAGAGAAAAAAACAATGTTCAAAATCTCAGTTCTAATACATTTCACTAAAACAAATTTTATAAGTGAAAAGCTTTACCCAAAGTTTCAAAGTAAGAAAATAATGCTATGTAATGCCATGTAATGCTTAAATTACAGGCATTTTTGAAATGTAATGCATTATATTACAATTACATGTAATGCTAAAAATAGAGCATTACACATTACATGCATTACTTTGAAATAATGTAATGCATAACAGGGCATTACAATTACAAATTAGCATTACCCCATGCCTGATTGATATGCTGGATTCTGTACCGGTATACCTAGTTTGTTGAAAAATATCGCGGTATATCTATATACTGGTGTATCGTTACACCACTACCTTGAATGTATGAAAATATAATTGAAGGTTTATAATATTTTATACATTGTCTATTTTTTGCATTTTAAACTGACCTATGACCTATGACCAAGAAAATATGATATATGTGCAAAAATATTAAATCCTATTTTAAATGGATAAAACCCAAGGAAATCTAATGCTTCTGAAATCTGTCGTTCATACTCCCTCATATGAAAACTCACTGATCTGTATAGTTTCACTGAGATAACCGTAAAAATTGTGGAGCAATAATATTCCAAAGCTGCCATGTCTCTATTACTAATTTTGATTGGATAAATTTAAATTCTGGCATAAAATCCATGTTTCACATTAAGAACCAATAACTATACCTATAAGCAAATACATAACTAGTATTTGGTTATTATAGAAAAAATGTTTGCATTAGAATGGAGAAGTTATATTTTATTATCTTTGGGGCAACTCTAAGACTTTGTTGTCCTAAAAAGCTGTTTTCCAGCTTTGCTGACACATCTTTAGAAAACTCTATGATTTACCCACTCAAGTCCTAAAACACAATAAGGCTAAAGCCTGACTGATGGACATCTATGTCATATCATCCATAAGCCAGTAAAATAAATAGACAATACAAATATCCCATATGGGTAAATAGAAGCTCATGGGAAATACTGAATAAGTTTTGAAACAATAATTTAGTAAGCGTCAAACCAGTCTTGGTGACAACTAAATGAAATTCTGATTCAACATCTTAACTTTCATATATTAAAGACCTATGTGTAAAAGTTCTTTAATATAAAAATAAATTTCTATCAATAAGGAAATGGCCATTACATATTATATACAAAGCTTTCAAATGATATATTTAAGCGGACATTTTTGATGAAAAAAAAATCACTTTAAAAGAAAATCTTGATTAAAAAATTTAAGAAATTATCAAATATAAAGAATTTCAGATTTAAACTTCACAATATACATTTGTAACACAAAAATATAAGCATTTATGAAAATATTAGAAGATAGCTTATCCATGCTTACAAACATATTTTGTACTTGATATATAAGGCAGACTAAAAGTAGCTAATAACTTATGAAAAACCTTGCACACCTAATGTTAGCCTTAAAGTAAAGTATAACCTGAGATAAAAACTTGCAAAATATTACTTACACCCGAACTAAATGCTAAAACTCTAAATGCAAAAATGCTAACACTCTAAATGCTAAAATCTAAATGCTACATTTTAATTTCTTGAACACTCTATTTTTTGCAAACAAAAGTAAATTTTACTTATTATTAAAACACAAATTACCAATTCACTGACGAAGCTGCCTTCCCTTTGAGAGTTGCACATGTATTTGGTCATCATGAAAATATGTGATTCTGTATGATTCCTTTGTCAGTGAAGCAAACATTTATATATAATTGAAAAATCTTAAAAATAATCACAATATAAACCAATGAAAATTATTTAAGGTAGTAGATCCAGGTAAGTCCAAAATTTTCCACAAATTCAATTTTCTTTAAATTCGCAGTATGAAATAATTATGAGCTTAAATATTATAAGAAAAAAATTTTGAAGAGTTTCATCGAAGATTTTTGATCTACAGTTGATAGAAACAACCCTGTCTTAGGGGTCTTAAATTCTGTTAAATATCACCTTAAGGTGTATACTACTGTACTGTATATATGTATTTGTATAAGAAATAGCATAAACTAGCCCTAAATTGCTAAACTGCTTCTCAGAAATACCAGATAATGAATATCATAAGCACACATTAAGGTAAATGAGGACACCATACCCAGAAAAAAATTTACCATTTAAATTTCTTTGTTTTTGGATATATTGTAGTACCATAGTAGTTGGTTGTTCCGTGAAATTTTCAAACCCCCTTTCCAGGCTTTTTCTCGAGATATATACGGCAAGAGTTACCTCCCCCTTGATGTTCATGAGTATTTACAATAACGATATATAAGGGTAGACTGTAATGTGCATGTAGTTAGAAGGAGAAAAATAACCATCAGTAATAGAAGCTGTGACTATTTAATATGTGATAACATAGAATAGACTTCAATCTTGCCACCTGGTAGCCTCAACATTACCACAATACTCCCATAACTTGCAAAGTTTACACGCCTTTTTGGCCATCACTGGACCATATTTCATGCTATGATGAAAAATTGTTTAATTTAAAATTTGATTTTTTTTCATTGAATACATTGTTTGAAATCAGAATAAAAATATATTAAAAAATCAGTATAACAAACCAGGCTTTTAAGAGACCTACAAGCATTCAAAGTTGACAACATTGCCCTCCTCCCGTCAAAGAATTTTGCTGTCCATAGTTCAAAAACCAGAAGTGATGTCATCAGCTGTGCTTCTAGCACCAAAACCAAAATACCATAGTGATGTGACTGTTCACGCTCTTGACTTGACTAGAACAGGAAGTTGTAGGTTGCACATGCCAAAGCGGAAGTGGATGCTTTCTTGTCCACTATTAAACATAAATGCTAAAATTTTGTCATCTAAAAATTCTAATTTTGTGATATATGGTATGATATTGGTCCTATAGCAGATAAAGGAGTGTGCATGCGGGACCGGTTGTAGTGTGTATTTCCTGGTGGCCACCATTTCGACTGGGAATGACCTTATATGCTGTATATAGGTATATTTTGGATGGCGTTGACTATATGAAGGAGTTGATATTTCTCATATTTTCTTGTTCCAAACTTCTCTGAAGTGATCTTTATAAAATGGAAATCAGCAGTGGCTTGTTTTGGGAGTATTTCTATCATGTCTGCGTTAATTGTTTTGAAGGGGGATATTGCTTTCGTTGTTCTATGTTGATTTCCCTCTTCCAACAATTTTTGCATTTTATTCTATCATTATTTCCCCTTTTCTTATTCCTCTGTGTGCATTATTTACTTTTTCATAACTGTCTACCTATTTTGTTTAATTTTTATCAAAGTTATTTTCCCCTTTCAGCCCTTTAACTGTGTTATTTTATTGTAATTTTCATTTTTCTCACCTCATTTCAAAAGTTTCTCTTTTTCATGATATTCAAATCAATTTGAATATTTCCCGCCATTTTTCTGTTTCCATGGCAACGGTCGCCATTTTGATATTTTGAAGACCAAAACTCGTTTTTACACATGCTAAGTAACCTTCCTGCCAAATTTCATTCAATTTGAAAATTTCCCCCCATTTTCTGTTCCCATAGCAACGGTTGCCATTTTGATATTTTTAACACCAAAACTTGTTTTTTCACCTGATAAGTAACCTTCCTGTCAAATTTCATTCCATTCTGAGCATTTTAAATCTTTTCCCGCCATTTTTATGGTTTGATCACGTGACAGCTGTCCTCACTAACCTTTAAGTGTTGATTTGCAGTACAAAAGAAATCACATTGTCAAAACAATGCTGAAAATAGAGCTTTGTTCAATTTCTTCTAAACGAAAATCATTTCATTCAATTTTCATAAAAAAACTGAGAAATTAAAGATCCTTTAGATATATGACTTATTACAAAATTATTAAAAAATTCACCATACCATTTTTTCACAGTGTTAGGAAAACTGCATAAAAAGGCATAATTTTTCTAATTTTAATTTTCTAATTTTTGAAACTGAACGTCAAGTCAAAAGAATTACCTCCCTTGCCAAATATCTGAGTTTCCTTCATTTTTATGTTTTTAAGATTCCTTTCAAAACCTGTAAATTTTAACTCAGGGATTATGAAGTGTTTTATTAATAGAGTGTATTTTCATGATAAAAAGGATATTTAATTTCTATTAATGAAAAATATTATAAATCTTGTGACTTATTCATACCAATCACAAGTCAATTTTATATAAAAAGGAGTTATCTCCTCCTAAACTAGATTTACTACCTTAAATTAAACAAAATGTGCACTAAAGTTGACTAATTCTCATGAAAGTGCAACATATATGATTTTTCACAACAAAAAATAAATTTACAATATAACTGCAAAACTTTATGGCAGGTTTTCTATATTCCTCCAGTAACATCTTTACTAGTAACATCTATCAGAACACCTCCAAAACTCCTTTTTTTGTCTGTTAATCAATTAACCTAAGTTCTATAGAATTCTATTGTATACAGATTTGTACTGCTGAAGGGGTTTAAATTGATACAAAAGTGATGACAAATTGGTATACAATTGAATTTCATAAGAGTTTGATTCTTTGATGAACAGACAAAACACAAGAGTTTTGAAGGAATTCTGACAGGTGTTATTACAGGAATATTGGTATATTCATTGATGAATTGCAAATACAATATGTTGATGATAAAGGAAATCTGCCACAATTTCTAAATTTCCTTTATGCCAAAACTCATCAATTAAGTATTTCTTTAAAAACCTCTGTCATTACACCAAAAGATAAAAAAAAGAAATTTCAAAAGTTAATCATTCTTTGTCATGTCTCGTGAACTGGGGGTGGGGGCTGGGGGTGGAAATCTACTTTTCATCAATTTGCACTTTGAACTGATGACAGATGTACGTACCACCACAGCTTTATAGGATGTTACATTTGTGTACATGAGAACAACAAATTATCTTTTTAACTTACAATGTTTTGTTTCATTTCAGAGTAATCCAAATTCTAATTCAGCTCCATACAGGAATTCACCCTTTATAAAAAAAAATTTTCTACAATATCTAAAATATATAATTAACATAATAAATATCAAGATATTCACATTCTTAGTACATCAAAAAATATTGTCTTGCACATTTGAGCAAAGTTCCAAAATAAACAACACATATCAAGTAGCTTAATAAAAATAAAACAATTGAAGCTCTTCACATATATATATGTGAGGAGAACAAAATGATTGCATATGCTTAAGATGAACAATTCAAAGAAAAAAATCTCATTAAAACATTAATATAAGAAGAATGATGGCAGTAAACTTATTGATATTTGGATAAGTAGTTACATTAGTTGTAAAATTTATGAATAAATAAACGAATATTTTTTATAATTCAGATGCTTATTTTGCCACAATAGATATGGTGAAAATAAACTTGATCTCTGGTTTTGCATTTTTGCAATTTCATTGCATATTAGAAGGGTGTCAAGTTCAATTCCATAGACTGCCATTTCAACTACTGGAGTCTTTCCAGGGCAGATAAATCAAACATTCTGGAGAGCAAAACTCAAAATATATATAAAAGAGCTGACATAGGAAAAAATATTTGGTAACAACAGAGATAAATGATGGCCATGCAGGAAAAAGTATTATGATATGTATTGTCAGTTCCATAGTCAATATATAAATGTACAAACATATCATATTATACCATATTATCAGATAACAAATCTCAAACAATAGCAATTTCTTTTAAAATATTTATTCTGAAGTTAGAGTTTGTCTAAAAAATAGCTTAAAGTATGAAAAATAAGGTTACTTTAGTTAGTAAATTAGTAGATGAATATAAAATTTCTAAATCTCAATATTTGAAGTACAGGGCAATTTTTTTTTTACTTTTTAAACAGAATTGTCCAACACACTGAAGATAAATCATACTGTGAGACAGTTAAAATTATATGACTGTAAAGTTTGGTTGAATTTGTTTCAGTGGTTTCAGAGGAGAAGATGGAAATGTGAAAACTTAATGCACAATGGATGACAGGTGCCAAGTGATGGCAATAGCTCACACTGACCCTTCGGGTCAGATGCTAACAACAAAAAAGAGGAGTTTGAATAATTGAACAAAGAATATCTTGTATTTTAAAATTTCAATATCAGATTTAGAAAGCCATGGTATAATGGAATGATATTGAATTAAAGAAAATCTAATATATGTATTTTTTCATGTCATTGCTGAAATATTTTCTTTTAGCAGAGGCAAATTCAATTAAAAAAAATACAAAAAGCAATAGAATGGGCGAACATAACTATAAAAAATTGCCAATTCATATTACGTTTCTTTGTCTATGACCATTTTCTACATACATGAACAATTTCTGTCTGCATAAGTAATGCCTTATACAGATAATTTTCAGTAGCCAGTTTAGTGTTGGAACTTTAAAACCAGACACCTTTGATGCAGATTTTGAGATGTAAAAATCTATAATTTTATAACTATAATAATGATAATACCTGAATCTGAATTGCAAAGTGATAAATCTGTCTGAGTATGTCAAAATTGACTATTATTATTTACTTCTTAAAAAAACTAGAAACAGAGATTGGCCTCATACCATAAATTTTCAAAGTATCACAATGATACTCCTCCATCGCCCTTTCCAAAAATTATTTTCCAGAAGTAAGACTATAATTTATTTCTTCCCTTGTTTGGTATGTTGGAGTTGGTTCTAAAACTGTATTCCTGTTTGAAAAGGCAACAGAAAAAGTAAAATTAAACTGTGGACTTTTGCAAAAATCTCAATAATTAATGTAGCTGTTTTAGTGACAGTTTGAGGGTTTTTCCTGACAAAAACATGTAGGACTGACAAAATCTGCTAGCTTATCAGACCAAAGTCTAACACAAATTCTAGAATTTTATTATTGAAATAATAATGTGGGCTGATAGAAACCAATTTGGACTGACAGATATTTCAGATTGTCAGTTCAAATGTCTGACATAAAAAAAAATCTTTTCTGATGCAGACAATAAAAGTATTTACATATTAATCCTGATGTTTTCAATTAAACTGAAACTTTAGTTTTGTACATTTTTTTGTTTCTTTCTGTCATTTTTGGGGTTGGAGGGCAAACAGAGAGTAAAATTTAGGTCAATATCTATTCAAATGTTTTTTATGTATCTAAATATTGCTGCTATACATTATAAATAAAATAATAAATAATAATTGCAATACACATAAAACAAAAACATGTA